>VTPC01002927.1:7047-155935 GCA_011009095.1 Ignelater luminosus | reverse complement strand
ACCATAAACTGATGATTTTACATTAGAAGGGACCTATAACGAAATTTATTCTTAATAGTGCGCTAGAAAATTTAAAAAATCTCTTAAGGGATTCTCTAGATATTAAATTGAGTCATATTGGGACGATTAGCTAAAACAGAAATTGCTACCGAATTATAACGGTAAGACCCAGTTAACTTCATAGTAACTATAAACTGATTATTTACATTAGAGAGGAGCTATCTCCACGTTAATTCTTAGTAATGTGCTAGGAAATTGAAAAACTCTGTTAAGGGATTTTCTAAACAGCAAATTGAGTCATATTGGGACGATTAGCTAAAACAAAAATTGCTACCGAATTATTACATGCAAGACCCAGTTTGCTTCAAAACAAGCATAAACTGATGATTTTACATTGGAAGGGACCTATAACGAAGTTTATTCTTAATAGTGCGCTAGAAAATTAAAAAAATCTTTTAAGGGATTCTCTAGATATTAAATTGAGTCATACTGGGACGATTAGCTAAAACAGAAATTGCTACCGAATTATAACGGTAAGACCCAGTTTACTTCATAGTAACCATAAACTGATGATTTACACTGGAAGGGAGCTATAACGAAGTTTGTTCTTAATAGTGCCCTAGACAAATGGAAAAACCTCTTAAGAGATTTCATAGACAGCAAATTGAGTCATATTGAGACAATTAGCTAAAAGAGAAATTGCTACCGAATTATTCAGCAAGACCCAATTTGCTTCATAGTACCCATAAACTGATGATTTACACTAGAAGAGAGCTATAACAATGTTTGTTCTTAATTGTGCCCCAGACAACTGGAAAAATCTCTTAATTGATTCTCTAGATATTAAATTGAGTCATATTGGGACGATTACCTAAAACAAAAATTGCTACCGAATTATAACAGCAAGACCTAGTTTGCTTCAAAACAACCATAAACTGATGATTTTACATTAGAAGGGTCCTGTAACGAAGTTTATTCTTAATAGTGCGCTAGAAAATTGAAAAACTCTCTTAAATGATTCTCTAGATATTAAATTGAGTCATATTGGGACGATTAGCTAAAACAGAAATTGCTACCGAATTATAACAGCAAGATCCAGTTTGATTCAAAACAACCATAAACTGATGATTTTACATTAGAAGGGACCTATAACGAAATTTGTTCTTAATAGTGCCCTAGAAAATTTAAAAAATCTCTTAAGGGATTCTCTAGATATTAAATTGAGTCATATTGGGACTATTAGCTAGAAGAAGAATTGCTACCGAATTATAACGGTAAGACCCAGTTCACTTCATGGTAACTATAAACTGATGATTTACATTAGAGAGGAACTACCTCCAAGTTTGTTTTTAGTAATGCGCTAAAAACTTGAAAAAATCTCTTAAGAGATTTTCTAGACAGCAAATTCAGTCATATTGGGACAATTACCTAAAACAGAAAATGCTACCGAATTATAACAGCAAGACCCAGTTTGCTTCACAAGGACCATAAACTGATGATTTACACTAGAAAGGAGCTATCACCAAGTTTATTCTTAATAATGTTCTAGAAAATCAGAAGAATCTCAACTCTTTGAGGACGGGATTATTTTCTTTGCGCGAAGTAATTTTTTCTCTCGTGGTGACCACTAGAAACCTAGCGGCATATGGTTATTTTGTGTGGAAGTCCTTGAAGCAGTTCCTTTTTTTTTGTTGAGACAGTAGCCGACTTTGCAGTATGTACATTTCCATTGGGTGCGGTGTGGTTCCTTCTTCGTACTGAAATGGGAACAATGCAGGGAGGTTGTTCGGATAGGCATTAGCGCATTTTTATTTCTTGCGGTATAGTGGTTTTGAATCTTTTCATCGCTTCTTAGTACATTTCCTTCCCCTCTTGGGGACATTGGGTTGGGCACCTATCAGCTTGTGGATACATTCAGACGGAACTCTTTCAACGTCATCTTTGACGAAAACCTGTCTAGAAAAAAATGAAAGTATCCATCACTGCTGCATCCAAAAAGAAAAAAGAAACCGAGCCAAATTTCCGTCCATCCACTTCAAACAAATGACTCCTTTTGTAGATATACGCCAATCGGAGTCACCTCTCTGTAAAACCTTGTCACTTCTCAAATCGTTCGGCATGCCTTTACAATTTGTAGATTTGGAACTGGCATACGTAGTCACTAGAATCTGCGCGAATCCATACTTTATAATCGCGTTTTATGAGCTTAGCGGCAAATACTGACGTAAGCTGCTCCGACGCTTAAAACTCATCATGGACTCATCTACTGCTTGATTTTCGTGTGGACGCACGGTGTTTATCAAGCAAAGGACGTAATTTATAAATTTTGTCAAAATTCTTGTCACATGTTTCAGATTGTCTCTCGTTAACGTCTACATGGAGGTTATTAAGCAGCCAAGAAAAACGATCTTTAGGTATTACAGAACTAATAAATTCATCATGTAACTTAGGCCTTGATGACCAGTAATCGTTGTAACTTGGCAACTTTTTTATGACCATTAACAAGTTGATCTCAAGGAAAGTCTTCGTTTCGTGTGTTTGTCACCACAATTGCACAATCACCTCCCTTTTTCTGGACAGAATACAGGTTATTTTGGAATACTATATGCTGAATGAGATGCAAAAACAATAAATGCAGCAAAAAGGTAAATTCGGGCCTGTTTCTTCTCAAAAGATGTTGGGCAAACCACAGTTCGAAACATCTGAAGTCCACACTTCGTCACGGTAAGTTTGTTCTCGTCCTCCCAGTCTTCATCATCACTTTTATTTGATGTGCTGTTTTGATTAGTACAAACCATAACGTTATCTAGATTCTTTTCAACAAAATCTACACTCATTTTTTCAATATTAAAGAGATTCCCATCTTGAACCCCATTAGCAAATATTTCGGTGTCATTCTCTCCAGAAGATGGACTAATTATCTGACGGAATTTGGTCCCACAGATCATAATATTCTTTGGTAGTCAAGGTCCAGATACGATTACTTTTAGAAAAGTTTTAGAAAGGCCTGAAAGGGTTCAGGGATTCTCTGAATGTCAGATTGAGTCGTATTGGGACGGTTAGCAAAACTAGAAACTATTGGTACAGAATGTTAATAGTAAGTCCCAGTTTGGCTCATAGTAACCATGAACTGACGATTAACATTAGAGGAAATTGCGAACATAGCCCAAAATTAAAATTAACCAGAAATTATGTCAAACCGAATTCGAACAAACCGGAAGAAAGATTTTCCAATATACGCTGAACGCAGATCAAGAAAAGGAAAAAACGAAATATTGTCTAGATGACATTTACGTACATATTTTGGTTAAAAACGCCAATTTCAAGAACAATTTAAGCAAAAAATGATGAGAGAAGTAAATAAAAAATAAAATTAGACATACTGTAAAAGGAAAAGAAGAGAAATGGAGTTTGAAGTCAGTCGAAAAGAAAATAAGAAAAATTTTCTTCTTAGCTTTTGATCTAATGAAACTAGCAGAAGATTTATCACTTGAAATCGTCACGTCTTCGATGGAAAAGAAAGAACAAATTGTATAAGTTTCCCCTGGTTAGCCTATCTAAGTATCTATTTGCCTCGATGACGTGACGCAATATTGGCACGTTGCTAGTTCAAATTGTGCAAAAACTAAGAAGCAGAATGAAGCATTTGGATGGCAAAATAGATTTATTATGATAAATAAGATTTTGACTTATATGTATAAGTGACCAACTGTTAGTTAACACCTCCACCAAACTGTCACGTTACCAGTTCAAATAGTGATTTTAAAAAGTTTACTTACATAACCCAAAGGTACGTCTTAGCACACAGCACTTGGAATTAACAGTTGGACTTGAGTACAACTAGAAGTGATCTCTAATAACTACTTCTAATCTGTATTACAATGTTTTCGTTTAGACATATGCACAGAAATACCTTTGTCAAACGCAGAAAGTCATTTCACGTGGCTAGGACATACCATCTCAGCAAATAGCTTGTTTATTCATTTATTTGATTGAAATTTCAATAGGATGTGCATGTAAAGTAAATTTCTGACGGTAAGAGCAAGTTTGAATGAAATTGGACCCAAGTATAAAATTCTGTGTGTAAAAGAATCAGTCCCTTAGTAGGCAGAAGTGATCTAATCAGACAACTCTCTAACTCTTTCAGCACCTTTCGTCTAAATCCGCCCCACAAGCTGAAGTTGGGCAGACTTAAAGTAGAACTAATTACAGTGTAGGTATATAATGAGACAAATAAAGATTTTGTGTACCTAGATCGACAGGTACAGCTTTCCTAAATCTCAAATAGTTGAATTGGCTAAACTTAAAGACAGTAAGTGAAACTAGAGACAAAGAGGTACAGACCGGCTGGTAAATAAGAAGGCAATCAATCAAAACAAAGTAAAATAGACAATCAACTTATTTGAACCTTTTTGGTCACCGAGTCCGGGCGGCATTTATCAAGTTCTTTTGGAGAAGGGTACGGATGTCCAGTACAGTAAACTCTGTATGATGCTCACAACTAGATACGTTGTGGGAAATATACCGAAGAGTTAGAAACTAATCAAAGTAACACTTATGGTATTAAAACTTGGAAAGACTAAACAGGATGATGTTAAGGCCCTGAGATCAATAAATCTTACGTTTTTTATACTTAAGACACTAGAAAGACTAGACTAGATAGGCGTATCGGGGACGGAGTACTGATGACAAACAGACCACTGCACCAGGAACAGTATGTAGGAACATCAACAGAGATAGATACGGTGGGATACGGTCTAGAAAACAAACAGCGCTTTAAAAAAATGAAGTAGACGGAACAAGCTGCAAATGGATTGAATACATGCTTAACAACCGTACAATACAGTGAGGCTGTGACAGCTCAAGTGGCGAGAGAATGTCCACAAAGGGGGATGCTATGTGTATTCTCTACTGTCTAATGTGATCGTGAACGGGCTGTAGAGGAACATCGCTCAAAATGGACCTTACCCCCTGGGTTCTACAGATGACCTAGTCATCTTGACTCGGGACAAATTTAACAGTACAGGTACGGAACGAAAGCAAGAAGCTCTAAATATTGTGCAAAATTGAACGTAAGAAGAAGTTCTAAAGTTAAGTGTACCAATTACAGGAAGAAGGAAATTAACGAAATTAGGCCCGTTAAAACTTCAAGGAATGGAACTATTAATGTCGGGAGAGGTGAAGTATCTAGATTCACCTGGAATCAACATACAGCCATGATGTACTGGCTGTATAGAATGGTGGTTCAGCTACTAGCTGTCTACCCATCTTTGATATGGTGGACAAAGATGTTACCAACGACAACAATTGAAAGACTAAGCAAACTGCAAAGACTAACCTGTCTAACCATGACAGGGAAAATAAAAATTATCTCCACTGGGGCACTACTAACTCTATCCCCCTTGCACTTAATGATAAGGGGCTAAGCTAGAATATAATAGAAATATAAAGATAGACTATATGATAGCTAATTATATGTAATTCTGATACTCTTTTAAAGATTGTTATACCAGATCTAAAGAATTGGGAACAAAGAAACTTTAGATTGAACCTGTGAAAAGGCTAACGTGGTGCACCGACGGGTAAAAAATCGAGACAATCTGGAGCAAGAAAGGCACAGGAAAGCAGGAGACTTTGTAATAACAAGAGGATCTAAATATGCACAGCTGGTCAAACTGCTCTGAAGGTTTTAGCAAACCAGAAGGTAACGTCTAGACTAATATAGCAATGCCTTGAAAAGTCAAAAAACTGACAGACCATATTACAGTAAAACTAATCTGGATACCAGGACATTAGGAAATCCAAGGTAATGGAAAGAGATAATGAATTGGCTAAGAGGGCATCAGAGATACCATACTTTCGTCCAGAACTCCCTGGGTGTACAAAAAAGTACACTCCGTGAGCAAATGAGAAAATGACTCAAAGATCAACATACAATACAAAGCAAACTTTACAGCACAAGAACATTAAAAGTCCTACAAAGATATCTATGTAGAAAAAAGCCTGCTTACATTAAAAAGGGATCATGTACTAATAGTAGAACGATACCTTACAAAGCATGCACCTGTAAAAAGGTACATAAATGAAAATCAACTTGTATCATGGAGACACACAATGCAGGATGTGCAATAAGGAACCAAAAACAGTTCAACATCACTTTGGAATGAAGAAGGCAGATTATTTATGGGTCGGCAAAAATAGACTAACTCATCCAGTCAAACACCTATACCGGTTACTACAGGAGGTTCGAGTACTGAAATGGTTACAGCGCAATAAACCAATAGGCTGCAGTGCACTGGATAATCGGACAGCTTCTAAGAAAACTTCCTGGGTCTCTCAAGTAATTGCGTTGCTCAATAATCTTGCAGGTACGTCTCATAGAAACAAAGGGCAGATGCTTGAGTACTTTTTAGGGTTTTCTCTGCCAAAGCGGAGATGGAATTTTAAAGATTTCGTTCTACAGTCCTTTGTGAATTCGAAACGCTCATATAAAGAGAGCATTTCCATCCGGCCACACGCTTCCTCGGAAGTGTGGAAGCTGTCCGGGAGGAGAATTTTCCTTTCCTTCTGTCACAGTCTGACAATCGCGTATGGCGGTATGGTGATTTGGTAAGTGTGTACTAACATTTGTAGTCGGCAGCCTGACATGTCGCTTTTCAGTCTGAAAATGAAGCTGAACGATGCTCACGCAGTGTTTTAACTAGGAGTTCCATCTCAGCGTGACGGGAGTCAAAGTCAGCTCCATAGTTCCAGGTGGATGTAAATCTGGTTGTTGCTGTGTAACCGCTATGATGAAATTAAATGAAGTCGGATTTTCTCCGGTTTCGGTTTTATTCTCCATGTTTGTAATTAAGTTTGGTGAAGTGTCAAAACATTACGTACAAGGCGGCTGTAGTCTGCAAAAGGTGGGACCACTATTGGCCTGCAGTTACTGGAGGCCGTGAAATAAAACAAACTAATACGATCGCGCAAGTTTAATTTATCTACAAGAAAGATGACATTATGAGGATGATAGAGAATGTAATATCGAGAGGTGGAACGTTCTCTGCGACGAAAAATGCGAAATCCAAATAAGGGTCTCGCTTAATCTAAATTTAAATGTCGTCTGCAAATTGGTGCAGGTGGGCATCTGTAGTGCCAGTAAAAGATGAATAAGAGGAAAGAAAGGATGAACCCTTGATGAACGCTGCTTTTCATCAGGACAACCTCAGCGACTCGGATCTTATAAAGAAGCACTGTGGAGGCTGACAATGGAATTTCAAAACAGAATCCGATGTAGTTGTCTATGACGTTTAGAAGAGTGGCGAGGGCTTGTATGATGTGCATCATTGTTTCGTGGCGCTGGAGAAGTATCCGCAATAGAGACAGGAGTGTAAAGAGAGCGATGGTGGTGGATACTAAAGTTTGTGCTTCCTCTTTGACGATTTATTTGATTAATTTTTAATTTCTTTAAATTTAGTTAATTTAATCCTTTAGGATCTCACTTTGGTATTCTGGCATGAATCAGTTTTTGAACTTTGTACTAAAAGTTTTGCGTTGTTTTGGCATTAATTAAACTTTATTAAGTCCTCATTCTGCTCATTTTTTTAAGAACTTTTTAATTATTCCTACAATGTCGTATTTTGCTTCAATGTTTTCCAAGTTTGAAAAATGGTTTTTTTTGCAGTATGATTTTCATATAGGGTCTTCTCTATACAAAATTTATGGTACTGCAATGTTGATATCTAACAACTAATGATTTTAGTCAAATTAAGTAGTTTCAGGAAAGTTCTACTTTATGTTATTCTCTTTTCCCCGCTCCTATTCGTGATGTTTCAGTACTAAAGAGTTCGATTTTTCCTGACTAATTTTGCTTTGGTCACTGCTATAGTTAGAGGTTTATTAAATCAAGCAGTTTGATGTTGTTACTTGACTTGATTTTAAGTCAAGCCCAGCCAAATAACTACAATATCAAGTCAGGTTGTACTGCTGATATCAATTCTGGAATATGTCGATGTGTATCATGCCGATGAAAAACATGTAGATTGAATGTCTCCTATTTCTTGAAAGACAGAAAAGTGTTTGCTTTGGGATGATATTAGAGAAACATCTTAGCTGTCTTGTATTTTCTCCAAACGTCAGATAAGTCTGAAGAAGTACAAAAATGCCAAGTTCTTCCATCGCTTTGTCTTCTTACGTCTTTGTGTTGAGACTTTTGGACCTAGAGGTAAAAATACGAGAAAGAACTCAAAAAGAAGTCCGACAATTCAAAAGATAATGCTGCATATTTCAAGAATTCGATTTTTATTGAGTTGTTTGTTGGTTTGACACTATTAAGACTTGTTGTTTACCATTAGATTAGGTGGAAAAACAGAAGATGACTTCCTGTTTTGTGTATTGGTGCTTCTCAAACCTATTCAAAGACAACTTGCTTCGTCTTGGTTTTGCTTCACTGCTATTGCAAAAACCTGATATCGAATGGTTCGCCTCATCAGACGAGAAAGTAAATTGACTTGAACGCTTATTATGACTATTTAGCAGTTGTCCATGTAGAGATTGAGTTGATGCATATTTCTCTAAATATTTTTTTACTTTAGTACCTATCAATATTGGTCGTTGTAAATTTTGTTTTGTTGAATCAGTTTGGTTTATTTTATCTTGAATTTTAATTTTGACTTTTGATTATTAGCATTTAGTTGCAAACATGGAGGTAGAAGACCTGAGAAACTATAATCTTTGTAAGCACTTCTGAATTATTTTATAATTTATTATCAGTCCTCTCAGAGGTTTAAATGTTATTTTAAGTTGGTTTTAGCATTGACTGAACAGTTTTTTTATAGCTTTATTTTTACTTTTTTGCTTTGGGGTTTCTTTTGATTGTTAGTTTTTGGCCATTATTTTCTCGTATTTTTCATTCGGTATTGGATAACTGAGAATCTGAGTTTGTGTTATAAGTTTTGTTCAGCTATTAATGATGCGATGGATTCTTCTGTTTCAAGAAATTTTCTGCGAAGACGGGAAACTATAAGTTAGATTTTACTCTTGATTTATTTTAATTACGAGAAAATTCAAATATGAAATTTTATACAAACATTCTAAATTAACTATTTATTGCGTACAGTTAAGCACGGAAATAATATGTTTAATTACTGAGGCTTTACTACAAAAATATTTGAATAGGGATCAGTCATGCATATGGCCAATAAACTAGTCAACATTTCTATATACTTAGGCTGTTATCAATTATACGATAAAGTTAAATAATTAAAACCATCTTAGAAACGCACTGATATGCAAACTTCTAACATTAAGAAGTTACTAAACAATTAAGTATTCAAATAATAATTTACAACAATAATCTGCCAAGATCTTTATCTTCAGATTATAATTTAACATAAATAATAAATAACAACCAAATAATAGAAAAACAAATTCAAGAACCTTTTTGAAACAGAAAAGTAGTATCATTTCCATGAATTTTTCTCTTAACGATTTTTCAAACGAAAATGCATCAAAATAAAATGAATGAACATGCGAGTTCAAATGATTTCACTGGAAAATGAGCGCGCTTCAATGGAATTTCTGAAACTGAATATTTCATTCATTACGTATTTCACGTAACTCATTAGAATTTTGTTCACTAATAACTATAATTACAACTATTCTGCAAAATTTATTGTGATTAGACAATACTGGATCAGCTAGCAAGTAAGCACAGCACATACTTTTAGCACATATAGAAACAATTAGTTCCCTAATTCCTATGTGATATTTATGTTGCATTATGTACTTACTTTCACTTCTTTATCAGATTACGACTAAATATGAAAAAATCAATTTTTGTGGAAATATACGTAACCTTTATAATTCTATTGTATACGTATTTTAAAATAATTTAAGATAAGTAAGTAGAGATCGAATGTGGAAGATTTTATTTTTGATAACAATTATTTTTCGATATCGCAGATGATATCGAGCTCTGAAATTAAATATTTTAACAGAAATTATTTGTAAGATTCAACATTATTTCGATAAACTGATTTTACTCTCCATATCGACAATAATGGAAACAAATATATGTATAATAAAAGAAACAAATATCATAGTCTATTTTATCAAGAAAATCTTTCAATTGTCAAGTCAACACGAATGGTTGAACACGTTGGTTATTATACTACGTATAATTTAGCAGAAGTTTCACATCATTTACGTATATTACATTGGCTTTCCCTTCTTTATTTTTAAAAACGTTTGCTTTCTTGGTAAAATTTTAATTTTATTGTTGATTTGTTTTTTACAAATTTAAAAGATGTTACTATACATGTCTATACAGCAATACATTTACAGTAAATCTCTCGGATCTTATGAGTACCTACGACAATCCTATATCGAGATTAATTTAATAGCTGTACAAGAATGTTATCTTTCTACTTTTTATATTCAAAAAAATAGCCTTGATAGTATTATCATTTCAAAAAGCAAAAAAAGAAAGATCGGAAAGATTACTTATTCATTCATTTTCATTTCTTGAATTGCAAGTTAGGGAAGTTAGGATTGCCTAGAAATCTGAGAAAATTCTGTTATATTCTCAAATATATTTTCTATGTGTCACCCAAATTTTGGATTGGAATTTTAATTAGAACTGTGTTTTAAAAATATTTAAGTACTTACTGCCGTATGGGTAGGCCGACAGATACTGCTTGCTAGAGCCCTGCACAGGCCGAAATGCGGACAAACTTGACGCGGACCAAGAAAAACCCAGTAACTTCTTGATCGGCCCGATAGGCTCAAGAGGCTGTAACGGCCCGACAGAAAAGCTAGAAGGTCCAAGAAGTCCAAAATTCCCGACGGCCCGAACGGTTCAAAAGACCTGACAGGCCCAAGAGGTCCGACAGGACGAGAGATCCAAACACCCCGATAGACCCGGAGGGGTAAAAAGTCTAAAAGGCCCGACGACCCAAGCGATCCGATAGGTCCGAGACGTCCAGAAAGCCCGATAGACCCGTATGGCTTGACAGGTGCGAGAGGTCCAAATGGGTCGAAAAATCTGAAAGGCCCGAGAAATCCAAAGAGCCCGAACGGCCCGACAGACCCGTATGGCCTGACAAGCCCGAGAGATCCAAACGTCCCGATAGACCCCAAGGGCCAAAAAGTCCACAAGGCCCGACAACCCGAACGCTCCGACGCGACAGGCCCAAGAAGTCCAACGACTCAACAGGCCCGACTATAAAACCCAGCCTGCAGGCTTCTACTACCTGCATTGCTAGGCGTATCGACACTTAGGAAATAACTCTGAAGGGAGGCTCGTAGCTTTAGCAGTTCAATGTTAAAAACCGCAGGAAAAAGGTTAAAACATGTGATTCCCTACAACTCTAATAAAGCTAGAAAAAAGGTTGCAGAATAATGTACTGATTAGAAAATTTGTGATACTTGTAGACAGACTTCTAAAACTCTAAAAATCCAAACAAAAGTAACTCTGGTCTTTCTGGAAAAAATAATAATTGTATTATTTTATAATTTAGTGTTTCAGAAACTAGGTAGGTACGTAACTGACTAACTGTTCGATAGGAATGTAAAAATTTAACTTTGTCTTCCGGTAACATAGCGAAAGAAAAAAGACCTTTGACAAAGAAGCCGCAAAGAATACAAAATGTACTCAAAAGTATGTCACATATAAGACATAGAAGACTCGTCATAATTGAAGTCACAAAATAGTGAAATAATCCAAAACACTGGTATACCATTTTTACAAAATAAACAGAGTCTACAAACTTTAAATGCTTTGAATCTTATCTTACCACAGTTAAACAGCATTTTGCTGTTTCTACGCATTATTGCTAGAACATTATGCAGCTACAGAAAACTAGAAGAGAATTTAGCAGTTTCCTGATGCTAAACTCGGACGTCAATTTTCTGAGGTGCAGACGATATTTGAGTTTTAGAATTTTGATGACGTCAACAGGGAAGAAAGAGACACATAAAATTTAAAAACGGGTCATTTGATGTTAACTTAAAGCAAGTTAGCTCTGTTTTATAAACATCCTACACAAAAGTAAGCTTGGAGGTTTGCCAAACTGAGGCCAAACAAATTAATTTTTTCTGAAGCTCATGGAACACATTCTATTGGTTCTTGAGTCTGTGCTTAGTTCAAAAACAAAAACAAAATACTTAATCAATCTGTGTTTTCTTGAAAAGATTGCAAAAATGTTGCTGGGTGACACTTTTTTTCGACATCACTTGGGAAGCTGGAATTGGAGGTGCCACTAAAATATTAATGATAAAAGCTAGTTTTCAACCAACTCAGAACCCAATTTTGACGCCCAAAAGTTGTTTGATTCTGCTCAGAAGAACACTGTTAATATGATTTTGAATTTTAATTCTGGTAACGAGCTAAACGTGAGTTTTTGCAACAACACCGAATTAAATTTAATTCTCGATTAACTTTTAATTCAGCTTCTATAAACTGGAAGCACGTGATTTTTGATTCAGCAGCAGTATCTGACTGACAATAAATCTAAAGTCATTCAACAAACTTAGAAAGGAATGTGACCATTCGTTTGATGGCCCACCTGGAAAGAGTTAGCAGATTTTGATTGGAATGAGAAAAAGGTGGCTGCTAAAGCTGATGTAACTGGGTATTTGTAACGTAAAAGTCACAAATAATATTTATCTTTTCAGCTAGCTCTAAGTCAGTAGCTTTTTGGCATGAGTCCTGGATAAAGCTTAGAATTGAATAAATTAGAAAACTTTGTTTAAAACCTGAGTACAGGTAATTTATTCCACCAAAATTGCATAAAATTGATTCAGAGTCACAAAGTATAGTAAAAGTTTTGAAGATAAGTGCAAAACATTTAGCAGATGAATTCCTCAGCAACAATTAAACCTTTTTTAAGAAGCGCCTCCTTGGGAAAACATAGCCTGATGCGTTTTCGTGTTTAGCGTTAAGCAATAAGAAAGTTAATGAAGGGCGAAACCCATCCAACCTCGAGTTTATTTCTCTTAAGAAAGTTAATAAAAGGCGAAGCTCAACCTGCACCTCCGGTGGTGACCCGTTAGAGAGTGAATGAGAGAAGGCTAATGGAAAGCAAATTCCGACCCGTTTTCGTGTTTAGCTGTCTTGAGAAGAATGATGATTTACATAGAAGGAAATACAAAGATTCAGATAACTGCCGGGAAATAACGCTATCAAACTGATTTTTAAAACTATTTACTCCAAGATTAGATAACTAACTACTAGACATTATACCTATGTATATCAGAAATACAACAAGAATCTCAAGGACGATTGATGCACTATGATAAAGAAATAAATGTAATTTAATACTTTACTGTATTTTTGCAAATTGGAGATTGAGAAAAGTGCAACAGAACAAATTGAGAAATTTACGTATCTAGGAACAAAGCTTACTAGCTATCGAGATCTAATGTACGAAATCCAAAAGCAAGCAATACAAGCAATCCAGGTAACAGGGGTTTTAAATAAAATGGTTTGGAGAAACAAAACCATAAATATAGATAGCAAAGTAAAAGTCTATAAAATGTGATCCATATTAAAATATCTCGGAGAGACAAGAACACAGAAGATGAGAACAACGAAACGAAAGTACAAAGGAACATACTGGAAATAACATTAAGACACCAAAAGAGAAACGTAAGCATAAATGAAAGATGCAAAATGCAAGGCGTGATAGAATCGACTAGGGAAAGAAATAATGAACATAATGCCATATGTAAGACCAGCAGGACAGACTTCCAGACCGACCAGTAAAACGATGGCAACATAGCTGCATTTCATCATCGACGTAATAGCAAGGCTAGACGAACAGGACATAAGTCCTAGTAATAAAAAGAAGAAGAAGAAGAAGAAAAGAAGGTTATGGAGAACGAAACCCGACCTTAGGTGTCCGTAAAAGTGCGTAACCTGACCCGTCTTTGTGTCTAACTCTTTCAAAAAAGTTAATGAAGAATAAAGCTCGTGGCTGAACCTTGGTTCATAATTAGCTCTTTTTACTGCAAAAAGCGTAGTTGTAGCTAATTTAAATATCGAGAAATTCCAAAGCTTTTAAAGAAACTTAAAATTTATATCAGTTTTATCCTTCAAAGTGTACTTTAAGACGCGTCAAGCTGATTAAGAGTTTATAGAAAATTTGCAAAATAGTATGTTACACAACAAGTGTCTAAAGGGGATTTTACTGCACGAATGCGAAAATGCAAAGTGTTGAGTGCAAAGGATCTCTTTTGGCGTGTGTTGCATACGCTATTTTTTCTATGCCCGTGCCAAACAGTTATTTTGACACCAAAAACTGGATTTAACACGGGCATAGAAAAAGACATTTTTGTATTTCTAAGCGTCGTCATAGCTTTCTTAAGAAAATAAAAATACCTTAATTAAAAGTGGCACAACTTCAAATATAATAAGTAAGGTTCGTATTCTATGGAAAATGCACCTTTTTTGTTATTAAGACTACAACCACCATATTTAATATGTGTCCGAATTAGTACGTTGAATTAAAGCATACGACGTAAATTAAAAATTGCATGTTTTGACGTTCGGTACATATAATAGCACTTTATGGATAAAATTGTATATTTTCTGGTTTTCGAGAGTAAAATTACACTTTGTTATCATAAGAAACATTAACAACTAGGTAAAATTCTTCAAACCCTTAAGCACACATAACAGTAAAATGCAAAGGTACATACTAGCTAAATCTTTAAAATCCCCATAACGGTATTCATCCATAGATTTACCATTTAACGATTTAAGAACCTTTTTCTCAAATGACAAAGACATGCAGCAATGTAATTTTTAAGTACCGTAAATAGCACCCACAAATAAATATTTACGTGAGTAAATTAAGGGATATTTTACCTGCATACCATGTAGTAGAGGATAAAAAGATTTTTTTTCAGTTCTATGTAATGGATGTTTTCAGTTTCTTAGTTGAATTATTCTCTGTATCCACAGATAGTAAAACATAAATGGAATTATTAGTTTGCCACATTCAACTTAATTAAAAGTAAGCTGAGGAATTCTTTGCATATAAGAGCATGTAATTCATTGTTGTCCAAAGAAAAGAGCAAAATGCTATAACATAAAAATTAATGAACAAACAAAAACTGGAAAAAGGCTGATGATAAAACTGATATTGTTTTAGAAATTTAGTTATATGTACCTTTTGTTTAAATTAATTATAAAAATGGCTATAGGTCTGGCTATTATTTTGCTTTTTATTTACGTTCTAATATTTCAATAGCAATTGCTATCATTCTCAAAGAACTTTGCAAAAAACTATGCCATACAAGAACAACACATTTAAATTGAACGCAAACACAAACAAATATATAACAAAGTTAAGATTTTATAAATATTCAAGTTTAAAAATTCAAATTTCTTTAAGAATGATAGCAAATGCTATCGAATCATTAGAACGCAAATAAAAAGAAAAATAACAAAGCAGACCTAGTCTGTGATTTAGATTAGGTCTTACAGACTTAGGAGCAGACTTTTACTTTGAAACTTCAGACCAAATCTAAACTCACTTTAATTGGCCCAAAAAGATTCAAAACATCATCTAGTCTCCAAAGAGCAATTTAGTAAATTGCCCAACGCCTTGTATTTGACAAGACAATTATATTTGGGCATCTTTCTAGAAAGACAAAAAGAGACTATATACCAATTATTTAAAGTTTAACATCAATGTTGATTCAGTTTGGATGTACAGAACTGTTCTTGCCTTATGAGTAGAGATTATCCATAGAAAAATGGCGACACAGCATGAATTGCGCATGGAAGAAGCATATCAACGAGGAGGTATCACTTTTTGTACCTACGAGGCTTAGTAATCATTGAAAAGGGCAAGTTTGACAGTATCAAAAATAAACTGCAACTGCTTTTTTAGATACATGACGAACCAACTCAATAACACTAATTTTTGGAGTTCCGTCATGATGCATATGAAAGAAAATTTTCAATAATAACTATCGAAGAGATCCAAATACAACAAGTACGATGTTCTGACCATGTTTGTTGTATACCATAAATTTCTATGTCAATTTTGTGTAAGGTATTAAAAGAGTACTTAAATAAAACAAATCAACAATAATTTGGTAAATTGCAGACTAAACTTTGAAACTGCGATACGAACAGTTCAGCCGTTGCAGTGTAATACTCAAAATGACATACTGAAAACCATCCAAATGTTCAGATTTAAAAAGGTAGTCCGCCAGAGGTGCGACCATCCTTTACTCCCACAATTCTATTTTTTGAAGAATTTTAGCTGGCTCACTTTACCTCTCTTCTGGATACCCTTAACTGTTTAAGCAAATATTGAAATTTTGTAATCATAGTAAATCGGTCCGATTTCTACTCTCCTTTCACTAATAATAAAGTATAGCTTTATCTGGTCTTAACACGAAGAAAAATGATAAAATCGGTTGCCATAGTCATTAGAGAATGTTTGAGTTTAATAACGAGAGGAGAAACCGACCCATCGTCTTTAAATACTTACTTCACGATGATGGCCAGGACCATTTTCCTAGCAAGACATCTAAGGTAAGGGCCTTAAACACTACAGCAAATATATGAATTGTTTTGTTGAGAGTCTGACAGGAATCCTTTTATGCCTGGTTGGGAGTTCAATAAGGACTTTCCACGTCCAATTAAAGACGTAGATGACCCTATTGTTGGAAAATAGAGAACATGAAGTGAACGCTTACAAAACTAATTATTGAGAAAGACTATGTATTCAAGAATTGCAAACAGACACTAACAACATCTCATGCCTACTGGATTTATTCATAGCTAGAAAAGTATCTTCCAATCTCATCAATTTAGAAGACAAATTTGATCATTCAGCAATTATACTATCGCTGAGTGAGAAAAGGGATAAACCTACCCTAACAAATGGATCAACAGATTAATTTAATCTTCCCGTTACAAAGCAAGGAACAACCTGAGGAAGAAGCCGAAAACCTCACTAAGATCATTCAACAAACTATCTGAAGCAGCAATAAAGAAGTTTCATGTATAACCAGTAGAGATACGAAATCTTGTCAAAGAAACAACAAAAACCAAAAGAAAATAACGGTGAACCCGAGATTCTGCCTATAAGAATATTTTCAACAACAAGGCTCAAACGCTTAAACGCTAAATATTAAGACTAAAAAAGAATCCATTGACAACTATCGAATAACAGATCTATCAGGTAAGTGAGGAAATTGAATACTCTTTATAGAAAGCAATTAAGAAACACAAAAGACCAATCATAAAATACATAAAACAATCTAGTAGTAGTTGAGCAAGAAATAATCAAGGAAAAGCCGATCTGTTTGCTAACCGTCTTGCAGAGATCTTTAAGACAAAAAAAGTGAAGATTTTAATGCATCTTGTGATATTCGGAAATTGATAACCAACAAAGTAAAGAAATCGCGTTAGTTACACCCGAGAAAGTTGCTACGAAAAACTTGGCTTCAATCTCATTAAGGAAAAGTCAGACCACCCTACTACTTAGTGCCTACTTTAAGTTGTAACATATATGTAGCAACCAGCTGAAAGGTAACAAAGGTCATCATACATCTCCAAACAAGGCTTAATCGTACAGACCTATATATCACTATTACTAATTGTTTCGAGATTGTTCGAAAAACTTTTTATCTAAAAGCCCAGAACTATAATAGAGAATAAAAAATCCATTCCAAATCACCGATTTGGATTTAAACCCAAGTATTCCAACCTCAGAGCAAGTACATAGAATTACCAACATAATCGAGAAAGTACTGGAACAAAAGAAGATCTGTTCGACAATATTCCTGGACGTTGCTCAAACATTTGATAAAGATGTGGCACGAAAGTCTTGTTTAAGGTAAACAAATTGCTACCCAAACAATTTGTAGCACTTATAAAGTCTTACATTTCTTATACATACTGTTGAAGTAAAGCAGAAACATGTCTGTTCAGAACTCAGAATTCAGGAGTCCTACAAGACAGCGTCCTATGACCTGTTTTATGACTTTCTGGAGATTAGAAATGCAACGCTAGCGACTTTTACAGATGATACGGTAATCATGACAACTGGAAACAACGTTGACGGAACCACGGACTAGAGGCCTGCACGGGGCGGGTTTTCTAGTCGCGCCTTTACGCGGTCCGGGTCGAAACTCGGATTCGACTCGGGCCAGACCTCAGTTTAAAAATGTGTCGAGTTTCTCAAGCCTACGTCCGGTCAATCGAGCCGTTTGGTCTTGTCAAGCGGTTGGAACCTGTTGAACCTCTCGGGCATGTCGTACCATACGGATCCCTCGTGCAGTTCGCGCTTGCCGGGCTTTTTGGACTTCTCGAGTCTGTCGGACCATTCAAACCTCTCGAGTCTCTCAGACCTGTTGGACCTCTTGGGCCTGTCGGGCCATTAGGATCTATCGGCCTTCGGGCCTGTGGAACGTTTTAAACCGTTCAGACCGTCGGGTCTTTTGGATCGTTGGGGTCGTCGTGCCCTTTGGACTTCTCAACTCTTTATGCTTCTCTGTTTGGGTCTCTCGGTCTGTTCGAGCCTGTCGGATTGATCAAGAATTTAGAATTTGTTTTTGGGCCTCGTCAAGTTTGTCTCCAGTTGGGTCGGGTCTGGAGATTTTGGCTCATTGCAGGGCTCTACCACGGACAACTACAAAGAGCAAATAAACGCATTATTGGATGGACAAAAAATGAAGTATAGAACTGAACGAACAAAAATCACTTTGTGTCAACTTTACTAACGCATCCATAAGGAGTTAGTTGCCAATAATTGTCAATGATAACAATTTATTTCTTGTGTAAACTCAACAAAATATTTAGACATGACTTTGGATGCCAAACTGAAATGGATGACTTATGCCAAAAACAAATGAAAAGCACTCAATATAAAATGTCGCAAAATGTTTTTGGGGAAGAATTCCCGACTGTCAGTAGATAGCAAAATGTTAATAACTATATTAAGTTGTCCTTAAACCGATCTGGTTTTATGGTAGTTTGCTTTTGGGCTGTGCCAGACAAGGTATATCATTAGGATTCGGACTCTGCAAGATAATGTGCTACGGAATATTGTAGACGGTCCGTAATAGTGACTTGCATTAAAAGTCTGGGATACTAAACGTTGCTAGTGAGATCAAACACGAAACTAGACTACATAATTCGTAAGCTTAAGAAGATTAAACCGTTTGAGTTAGTGATGTGTGCAAATAGTGCAACAATTAAAGAAAGTGTAAGGCATCAATAGATAAGTTTTTGTGCATTTTATCTCAAGCGTGAGATTTATTAGAATTAAGCTGATGGTTAGTCTGCTAGACTAGTTCCAATATTGAAGACATCTTTGGGTGTTCTTTATAAAAAGAAGTCAGCCAGCTTCAAGTCAGAGGTATCAGGAAAAGAGCTTCGAGATGAATAAATTAAAATTCTTTGTTGAACCTTAATGGTTAATGGAGAGCAAACCCCGACTTGTGACCACCCTAGACGGCCAGTGGCGGGCTATAGTTCTACCTATTATTGTGTTTAGTACTCTTAAGAAGATAAATAGAGGGCGAAACCCCGACCTGTTTTCAAACAAAAAAGTTACTGTATAGCATATAGCAAAATAAGTCCAGACCGCAGGTCTTATAGCTTTTAAGGATACAAGATTTATTTATTGCAACTAGGAAAGATTTTAGAATTTCGTGAGATTTTAAAGATAAATTGGCCCTGACACAGCCGTTCAAAATAGTTGTTATCTGTAGAAATCTTCCAGTTGAAGTAGATTTTTCAGAGAAAATCTCTAAATCTCAAAACGTTTACAAGCTTTCATTGGTGGAAATCGGTGAGATACTGGTCTTCAGCAAGCATATCTTGGTTTAATGCAAATGTTCCACCCACAAACTAAACTCAAGTCACCTGTTTATTTACCTTGAGTCTAAGTAGAAGTACGAATTCGTATTTTTTGAATTAGGCTTTGGCGATATAATAGAGCTCAGGTTTGAACTTGGGTCAAGTATGACTATGAATATAGGCATAAAAGTTGTTGAAATTGAAGATTGTAGAGAATAAACAATGGAAATTTTTCATTAAGAAATGACAACATAATGTAAATTGCATATGAAAGAGAACCAATATACACCCATAGCAACCAAGATGTATCAATTCCAGTCCCTTTGTTTATTTACAGGAATTAAAACAGTAGCACAAGGAATCTTTTGTTTTGAAGAAATCCTTTGATTAAGTTTTTCTTTTTCTAAAAGCCAATTTGGACATTCTTAGTGAGAGGTAAAGTAGATAATTAAAGCCTTTGCTTGATATGTGGAGAAGATGAAGTAAGCGAAAGAGAATAATCATCAAATTCTCAAATCAAAAAAATGTTTGAAAAAGAAAACAAAAAAAAATTAAAAGTGATTGAGTAACTCGGTAAGTTTTACTCAAAAAAACTCATAATTTGTACAATGAAAGCAAAAGTATATATAACTACAAATATTTTAAAAAGCAAGAAAATTGTTTTAAAGCGTTTTACATTCTGTGATTTTCCTTTCCCGCAAAAAAGCAAATTAAAAGTCGAAACAATTATTGTTGTAAAGTTTAAAAATTTTATTATTTACTTTTGTTAATTAATTTTACACATATTACTCTGAATGTTACAGGAAAAAAAGGAAAGTAAAATGATATTTTCCCATAACACTTTATTATGTTCAATTATGATGGACATTATTGATGCGTAACGTTAATAACAATTTAATGAATTGAAAATGGTTCAATAAACATCAACTTTGTAAGTCCTAAATGAAAAACGTGAAAACACCCAACAACATCATAGCACATAATACGAGATTATGGTGGTGAATTACAAAAATAATCACCCCAGGCAAATTTAGGGGTAGAGCACACTCCCTTGTTGCTAATCTCAACAACAGCTTTTTGACTCCAACACCCCCTGTTCTACTTAATCTGACCTTATTATCCCTAAAGAGGCTTTATAAATAGGAGATGGTTTTTGCAGGCACCACAATCTATTGTTGTCTACACGGAGGGTTTGTGATTGTTATCTAATTTGCTGAAAATAATCGAGTTAACGCTTTTTACGCGCGCATTACTTTTACTGAATTTATTTATATTCGGATGAAGTGAAGGTGAACATTGTAAATACAGTTTTGTTTTTTTAAATAAAAAATATAAATAAATTTAAGTTAAATTAAGGAAATTACCATAATAATAATGTTTTGTATGTTTATTGTGTATCAGCGAACTAATCTGGTTACAACTACCTTGAATACTAGAAGCTCCTTTTTCTTATCGCGATATCTCTAACAGCTTCGTTGAACTATGTGATATTATTGTAGAAATGGGTTTACTCGACGAAAGTAAATGTATTTTGTTTGTTTAAACATTGGTTTTTTCTAAACGAGAAAATGATGTAAAATCTTTCAAAATCCACCTTACAGCGATTTAGTCGGCCTTGCATTTTAACAAATATTTTTGTGCTCGTAACGATTAACAGATTCTTATTTAAGTAGAGTAATTAAAGACTTCTTAGCTTTCACTAAGAATATTTGAAAATAATACCCTTCTGTGCATTCCACAACAAGAATAATGATAATTTAGATATTTAAGAAGAAAAAACTAGAAAACTGGAATTTTTATTATTGTTTTAACGTACAAATACTGGATGCATATTATAGGGTTGACTAAAAAAGAAGAAACTAGGGGTCAAACGACGTGTTTATGGTTACAGGTCAGTTTTCGCGTGCCATAAAGGTGAGGGTCAACATCGGTGGATATCCAACACCTCCTAAAAAGGAGGGTCACTTTTAACTTGTCTAACATTTAAACAAGTTATCAACCCTTTTATGCATAAAAAAGCCCCCGTGTGCTATTTTAAACATTGTTGTAATGTGATTTATAATTTAACAGGTAATAATATCTTCCTCTAACCGTTTTCTTATTATTGTGTCAAAATGTTTTATAATTTATTATTAATGGTGTTAAAATATTTTTATTTCCTAAAAAAAATCTCATGCAATATTTATAAAGCAGAGATTACTAAATTTATGTAAACTTGTCATGGCCATCTCTGCTCTAATTTCTAAACTGTAACGAGCGTTTCTAAATTCTGTAAGAACAAGGAGATCTCGCAACTATAGTTGACTGACCAAATATTATTATCATATGTAGTGGTACGCATAAGCTACTATATCACATTTCTAAATACAATCTCGTCGAATTTGAGTGTCATTATGAATGACCTCCAACCTCTTTAACTGTGGGAGAGTAAAGTACTTACTGGACACCTTTGTTTTTTTGAGAACAAGTGGCGTTGACAAACAGGTTTACTCTAGTTGGTTTCGTTTTAAACAATTTACTCGAAACATATATAAATTTTTTCCGTTTAAATTAAGCAAGAAAGAGAAGATTGTATGTTTTTGTATATTGCAATTATTTAGGTGAAAGCAAGATGAATATCATGTTCCCTTTTAATAAGCAGAGAAAAATAGATCTAGAGAGAAAAAAGTTTCTTTTCTGAGAGGACAAGCATTATATGGACCAGTTTTTGGGACGAATTTTTCGTTAACACCAACAGTAAGAAGAGGCTTTTATTGCTTCTTGGAAGTGTTAACTTGAATTTTCTATAAATTTAGGTTACATAACACAAATATTTAGTATTACGCAAGCTTCATAGAAATTCTGCTTTTAATGAAATTTTCAGTTATCTTCATCTTCTCAATTTGACAAATCTTCGTTTTGACAGTGAATATTGTTAACTTTCATACTTTACTCTTTAATTTTAATTTGTTTTTAATTTATTGAGTTTTATTTTGTTCCGTTTCAAATTCTTTTAATACAAATTACAGAAATGGTTTTCCCATTAGATTTAGAAACAAGTTAGCATTCTAAATTATCTCTTTGCCTGGAAAAAAATGAAAAACAGAAATTAGAAGTTCCGTTCGAGTGAAAGGGTTTGAAGGTATTAACTTGTTTCTAATTAAGAAAATATTTTTCTATTAGAAAACGCGTGAGATATAAATCGACTTTTATGGACTATATTAGTCAACAGTAAACCAATCTGATGAAATGCTTCGAAAGATCTCAAGATTGCCCATTTTGTCATATTTTGAGCTGACAGGAATTAATCATTTTTGGCTGGGAAGATTTTAGACCGCTACTAATCTAATTCAATGATCGTTGCCAGTGGCAATATTGTTTACGGAATCCTTCGAAATAATTGTAGCTTTAAGGTTCATAAGAAAAGGTAAATGATAACTTATTGTAAGTATTTATGAAAGGTGAATCCTGATCATCGATCTCATAACACCTGGTTAACCTTAAACGCCTGAACTAATGAACTTCTCTCTTCCTATCATGAACCTAAATAATCATCTTGAGAATTTTACATAATAAAGCTTGATCTAAACAAATCGTTTATGTTATGTTCAGTTTTCAGTTGAACAACCTGGAGTCTCTATGTCCCTTTGATAAAAATACATTCTAAGAATAACAAGCTCTGCTTTTGCATCTTTGAAAATGCAATTTCTCGCCTTTTTATTCGGTAGATTTGGAACATCTGAAGACCTAGATTATTATATTATTATTAATCAATTAAAGAGAAAAGTCAAGCATTGGTCATCATTACCTAAGTCACTTTAGATCCTGCAGATGGTTAAATTTAATTTGTAAATAAATACAAAAATTTAAATTCGTTATTAAAATAAAAGTAAGGGCTGTATCCAGTATCTAGTCAAAAACCAGACTGACTCAGACTATCCCATGTATTTACGTATCTCTTCTTTTTTTATAATCTCTTCCTTTGTTATTGGATACTAGGAAGAACTAACACAGAAACAGATGACATGTTTTTACTATAATAACACAGTAAATAGCAATATTTGAAACTAAATCTAACAATATTGTTGGTAAAGTGACTTTTATTTTTTCGTATTGAAAATTTTGTTTAGGTTTCCGCGGTTTTCCCTTATACTTTATGTTGTAAACGTATCAGAAATCCGGCATAGACGCTTTAAGGTTTTCCAATAATGAAAAGGTTATTGTTGAACATGTAATGGAAATTAAATTTTGTAAAACTACAACTGCTGTTAAATAAAGATGGCCACTAGGGTGCAGTTCTTGAAAGCACCAACTGCAAAAACAACCAGAAAATTTGGTTCTTCTCTTCCTTTATATTCTATTTGTTTTTCGGTACGTTTCCAAAAATCTGTGTAGTATTGATGATCTGAGGCAACTTCGGATTTATGTTATGTATTAGATCTTACGACCTAGAAGACTTGCATAACATACTTATAAAATCCAAACCTGGCAGAAAATCTTTGAGTAATTCAAAGAGTACGAACATTTTGAACAGCCCAAATAGCACGCAGGTGTCTATACAAGTCCAAAAAAAACCTAGACATTTCTAGATATAGTTTTGCCAGCCTAAACCTGTCTTGAGGACCACACCTGGGCACAACTGACAAGCAGATTCTAATATGACTTCTTTAGGAAGTCGGAGAATATTGAGTTTTTGTCAAAATCACTGATCGAGATTAATAAATTGAAGATTAATAAACTGAAGTGTCTGGTGATATCTAAACTGAAGGGCTGTTACTGCAGTTTTATTTGATTTATTTTCCTAAAGTAAGAGATGAACTATGAATATCGACCCACTCTAGAGCTATACTGTTTCAATACAAAAATTATTGAAGAAAGCATCGACAATTCCCTTTTCGTTTCCCTTCCATAAGGTGAAATAGCAAATAGAAAAAGAAATAATTTTTGATAACCTGGAGAAACCATTCCGTATGTTCATTGTCTAAACAGTGCTCCTAGCAACTATCACCGAAGGTAAGAAAACAAATTTAATGCCTTATTGGCTTTATCAAAGTCTTAATCTTAAATCTATGTATACAAAGCCTCCAGTTACATTTGGCTATACTTCATACATCAAACGCAAACAAAAATTACCATTTGGAAATACTTTAAGCAAATTCCATGTGAAATCTTGATCCTCAGAACTATAAATGTTCCATTTAATTCGAAAACCGCTTGAAAAAATGTATTATTGCTCTAGATGAAAGGAATTTATAGTTTTACGCCACCTTGTGATTTAAAAGTGAAGAGAAAGAAAAGATTTCCATATCCGAGAATACTATGCTCATACTAGTATATATCTGCAGCTACGTCGGTATTTAGCTTTCTTTTTCAAAAGATTATCTTGTAGAAACTC
This sequence comes from Ignelater luminosus, assembly GCA_011009095.1. Taxonomy (NCBI): domain Eukaryota; kingdom Metazoa; phylum Arthropoda; class Insecta; order Coleoptera; family Elateridae; genus Ignelater; species Ignelater luminosus. The sequence continues at coordinate 130,751 of VTPC01002927.1, read as the reverse complement.
AGTACGATGAACTTGCAACATATTATCAAACCATAACACAGTACTTTTTTTATTTTAGAATTCTACGTAGTTCTTATGAGAATGAATATCATAAAAATATGTCAGAAGATCAAAAGCTACTTAATTCTATCTTTTGCCGTGCTTTCGAATTCATTTTTCTTGATAATCGAGTTGAATGGTGACTCTACCGATTTTTGTGTCCCCATGTTTGTGCACCCTGTTCGCGTCTGAGGCCAGCCCTAGGCTGACATATAATACCAAGAAGGTTTAGGTCCACTAGTTCTTTTTGCTACTCAACAAACAGTTACAGAGTTATATTGATAAATATAATTCTTGAGCAAAGTAATTCCGCGTCTCCAAACTGTAGACAAAGCAATGATGGCTGGTGACGTAACTTCATGACGGTTGCAGACACTTGATTGCTTCCTTTACGTATAAAATGCATAAACGAGCCAACAGACAGTCTACTGCAGTCTGCAACCGCAATCAAGTTAGATCACTAGCCGCCACTGACACAGAAGCCCTCAAAGTAAAGGAAAAATATTTTAGGAAAGCTTAGTTTTTATTTCCAAACAGGAAAAGGCCTTAAAAGATGTACGAAATTTAAAAATCAACACCAGTCATTTATTAGTAAACTCACATGTGCCTATTTGTATCAGTAACATCTAGAAGTTTTGTAAGTTTGAACATATAGCGTTCATTGTTGTCGTGCGTTTTTCACCCCTAACAGTACTGCAAAGCCTCTACCATGATATAAATCTGGCTAAGCGACAAATAGATTGTGGCGAGACCTTTGCTGCAAGACTAATTATTCATTTTGTGCGTATTCTGTTGGAAGGAAGTTGTGAATTTCTAATATCCCACAGACGTCTTTGAGTCTTAGTCCTAGTCTTTTGAGTAGGAAACAAGAGACCTACTCATATAGCAATATGGAATGTGAGAACCTTATTTAAAGCTGAAAAATTTTACAATGCCAGTCAGGAGATGTGTCGACTAAAGATAGATATTTTGGGACTCAGTGAAGTGAGATGGTTAAGCTCAGGAAAATTCCTTACTCAAAATAGTACAATATACTACTCAGGAATAAATAGTAACCATCATAGTAATGGTGTGATAATAATGGTCAATAAGAAATTAAGAAAATCGTTACTAACTTTATTTCTATGTCAGAGAGACTTATTATAGTTCTACAACTACTAACTACACAAGGAAAACTGAATTTAATCCAGATAATTAGATGCTCCTACTGCTGATAGAAGCGAGGAAGACATAAAAGACTTTTATAAAAAGATTGAGCAGATCTTGGAAATTATTAAATCTATGAATATCACAATTATTATGGGTGACTGAAATGCTAAGATCGGAAAAGGAAAATGCAATGAATGGGTTTGGAGAACGTGAACTTGGCCAGATAAATGAAAGAGGTGACCGTCTACTACAATTCTGTCAAGATAATGATTTCATAATTAAGAACACATTTTATAAACTACCAACACGACGATTGTACACTTGGAAAGCACTTGGGGATACATAACACAAAATTATACGAAGTCAAATAGACTTAATAATAATAATAATATTGAATCCGATCACAACCCAGTAGTTGCCCAGTTTCAAATAAAATTCGAAAGAATTTAGAAATCAATCTAGAAACAATTCTTAAATGTCGATCGTTTAAAAGATAAAATAATGGAACAGCCAGTAGAAAGAGATATTCAGTCAAATCTAAAACAAATTGAGAAAATCGAAAAGAACACCGAAATCGACATGGATAAACATTAAACTAGCCTTGCTCAAAACAGTTAAAAAGGTTTTAGAGAAAGAAAAACCCAAGAAGCAAAAAGAACGGATGACTGACAAAGTTTTATCACTTATGCACTCTCGAAAGCCATTCAAGGACACAAACAAGTAACAGTAGAAACAATTAATGCCAAGATCAAAAGCAAAATCTGAGAAGCTAAAAAGCAATGTCTCAAAGACAAAAGAAATAGAAGATCTAGATATCATAGATGACTCGTTGAACTTGCATAAAAGAAATTCAAAAATCAGCTCAGAAACAATTCTAAGGTGTCAATCGTTTAAAAGATTAAATACTTAACAACAAATTAAAAGAGACATTCAGTCAAATCTAAGAAAAATTTAAAAAACCGGAAATCAACATCGATAAACATTGGACTTTGGTTAGAGAAGCCTTGCTTAAACCACTTAAAAAGGTTTTACAAAAAGAAAAACCAAAGAAGCAAAAAGAATGGATGGCCTACAAAAATCTATCACTTATGGACCCTCAAAAAACATTCAAGGGCAAAGCAAATAATAACACAAACAAGTTAATGCCAAGATCAAAAGCAAAATCCAGGAAGCTAAAGAGCAATGGCTCAAAGACAAAAGAGATAGAAGGTCGAGGAAACATTGTCATAGACATAAAGGAAAAACTAAAAACACGGAAGAAATGCATAGAAATATTATTCGAAGACGAAAGACAAGTTTATTGCTTCGAAAGCTTACAAAAAGAGACAAATCCAGAAATAACACCAGAAAAAAGTGATACAAGTTATCAAGTCACCAAAAAATAAGAAATCGGCAGGACCAGATGAATTTCCATCCGAGATACTAAAGCTAATAAATGTAGAACAAATTTATTTACTTATTGGTGGAATTATTTAATAAAATCTATAAACACGGCATTATTCCGCAAGAATGGTTACTATCAACTTTGCAAGATCAGTCTCATGAGTCACACGTTGAAGATGTTCCTCAACATAATTCACGATAGAAAATGGGAAGCAGAGATTAGAGAATCACAATTTGGATTTCGAAAAGGCTTTTTACCTTTAACATTTTGACTGCGATGTTGCGATGTTTGGATGTAAACCAAGACGTATTTGTTTGCTTTATTGATTACAATAAGGCTTTTGACAAAGTCAAGCACGATCAACTTGTAGAGATATTAAAAACAGAGCAATTAGATACAACGTATCCTAAGTAGGATGATAGGAATTAGTGAGGAGAAAGGTCTATTCCAATGAGTCATACAGGCACTAACCCAATATCGACTAAATTTGATGGACAAGACCACAGACCTGCAGATTTGTAGTCTTTGACAAATTCTTGTATCTTAATGTCAATGAAAAGAAAAGTTCAATAAAGATCGTAAAAACATATAAGACAATTCCAGAATACGTTACCACCGTGCGATACCTGAATAGATGCAAAACAATAAAGAAAAGTGTTTTGAACGTATACACTGCAGGCCAAAAGTTTAAAACTACATACTAACGCAAAAATGAAAAACTCAAAAGCAATTGACAGATATAAAAAGAGACTTATCAATTAGATAATATAATCTCGCTAGACATCTTTTTCGTCGAATTGACCACCTTTGACTTTTAGAACTTTCTGGACCAAAGGTGGCATTCTCAGTGTCAATTTTTGTAGAATCTCAAGTTGTAAAGTGTACCACATTTCTCTTAAAATTTTTCCAAGCTACTGTTGTGATGTAATACGTAGTAGTAGTCATATCGAACTTTTTCTAAAGTATCTTTATGGAATTGAGACCAGGTAACTGTAAGGGCCATTGGTGTTCCTCTAAGAACCTGTGAGATAGTTTAGAGCTGCGTTTAGAATCGTTGTCCTGCTGTAATACAAAGTTTTTCCCGATGGTATCCCAGGGTTCTCTAAAATAATTTTGTATCTTTTTTTTCATAAATATTTTCTAATCCCCAATTGTTTAATTTGCATGCTTACGAGTCCGCTGGAGTTTTTTGTTTTTGTTTTGCTTTATTAACAGCCCGCAATAATAGTTTTCTGACCACTATACATATTATTTTCTTAAGGAGGGACTTGGGACGATTATTATTTGAATTGAAATGGATTTCCGATGGTGTTAGGCACCTATTTTGTTTTGAAGACACTGCAGTGTACTTATCTTCAGCTTTTAAAGCAAACAGAGATACATTAAAATACCGATGTTTTTCAAATGTTCACATAACTAAATTTCTTTGAGGTTGGCTTAAACTTTTGGCCTTCAGTGTAATTGCAACAATGTAGTTAACTGATTATTTAAAAAAAATGTTTCAAATGAGCAGTGTCAGACTTTTATAGACGGTCTGGATTTCGGGAAAAATAATTCATCATCATTATCATTTCATCAGATTTTCAATTCATATAAATTGTAATTATCATTTTATCAACATATCTAACAACTATAAATTACAAAAGTATCGATATGAAATTTTATTTGTAATAATAAGTTCTTCAGGGCCCCACAGTCAACTTTTGCAACAAGACCCACAGAGTTGATAATATGCTACTGATCTGGTCAGTTTGCTACGGGAGAGTGGGAAGAGAAATGTCAGTGTTAATGCTCTAGTGAAATTGATTTCCAACAAAGGCCAAAGCTTAATAAATTATCTTTGCTATTCCTTAAAGACAGGCGTTTTCAGGACTATACCAGTGCACAAAATAAAAACGAAAATAGAAGACCTGTCAGAGGACAAACTTCAAAAGTTCGCTACAGAAGTATACAAGTATACAAAAACTAAACTGGGAGACTATTTAAACATGAACATCAATCCCACTACACCGCCAGCTGGAGAAAACCCCAGCACTTTCAACGAAGAATACAAAAAGGTGAACCATAAGAAACCTAGAGACTCTTTAAACATGAACGTCACTCCCAGTACAATAATCAATGATTGCACACCTACTGGTGAAAACCCCAGCACTTCCAACGAAGAATACCAGACAGTAAAGAGACAAGCAAGGTTGCCGTTGAGAACAAATTCGACATCCTAGCGGATGAGAATATGGAAGAGGATATCATCGACGCAAACCTACGCGATACTGAAAAGCGAATGCAAATACCACCGATCGTTAGCAAACAGAAAGAACGCCGGGCATTCCTTTCCAGCGAATTAAAACGTCTAAACCTCAATTTTACCAAGGCGAAGAACATCAATGACGATATAAGCATCCACTCACAAAAGATCGAGAACTACCGTAAGATCTTTCACTTTATCGATGATGCCAAAATGGCTTTTTAAATATACTAACTCCAGGCAGAATAACCCGTACGGGTGATACTCAGAGGTATCTTCACAAAAATCGGCATAGAAGACGCTAAAAAAGGCTTTCAAGATAAATGATTCCAGGTGAATTCCGTAATCCGAATTACCGTGGACGACCCACTTTCCTGGTTTTGGTAAACCGTCAAATTACCAAAGGCAAAAAAGATTTAAAACCTAAGATCTTTTCTCTCTCTTACAATTAAAGCAGAAACACCCCGCAAAAAAGCTATTCATCATTAGCCAGTGATCACCACTCGGTCACTTGCACCAAAACCAAATTGCGGTGGAGGTCATCCCGCCAGTTATCAAGGATGCCCAAAATTATCAAAGAAAACAGCCTCATAGAAGAAGAAAGCCAACGTCAGAATTCAACAACATGTCTACCGTCCAGCTCGCCTCGACTCACAAAATTATACAGCGAAGTGTCTGCAACCCCTGCCGGAATCACCTCAAGATTTCCAAACTGCTAGCTCACCTTTCCTCAACTGACTACTGGGAAACGCCGCCGATAGCAGGTACTTTGAGACGCTAAAAAAGGTACTATAAATCACCCTCGATGCAATCTCACATGGCGACATCTCCAGCGCCTTTCTCGAGCTGCTTCCGAAGATTTTAGCTCTTTTGGAATAAACTCTTGTTGCAGTCAAAGCACGCAACAGGCTTTAAAAAGCCCATCTACGACTATTACCAAGATCCATATAACAGATAAAGGAGGTTAAGGCACAATGCAAGACACTCCGTATACAGGCACGCGATAAAAGAGAAGAGAGAAAGTTTGCTACCGTTGCTTATGATGTTTTGATAGAAACTTAGAAAGGATAAGCCAGAAAAAAAATTTATAAAATTGTAGAATGTAAGAGAAAAAGATTTGGGAAAATTTGACAGTTAGTAAGGGTAGCTTAGATTTTTTCACCAGGATGTAACAGATTGATGATTTAGACTTTCATAACATGAAAACAGTATCAAGTTTAAATCGAGCAAGCAAAAACACAGATTGTTGTATTTTTGACTGATTCTGAAAGTCATGCTTCCTTCGAGCTGACGTATACAAAACAAACCCTGCAGAGGGTGTATTGTTGTAAAGTCTTGACTGTCTAATCGTATTTCTAAATAATTTTGTAATCAGATCATCTATTAGCTTCTTACAAACTCCTCTGATCTTAGATTTAGATCTAAACCTTCTCGACTTAAAAAACTCATAGTCGATTTTTATTAAAAGGCATGCATTAGCTGACTTGCTTCTCGTTATACCTTTTGACAATACAATATTCTACTCAGATTGTAATCTTTTTATATTTATGTTTAGATTTTCATTTTACTAGACAGAATAATGTAAAATTATAAACAAAGTCTAATCTAACGTTTGACATACTTTTAGTCCAACGATGCAGAATTTTAAGAATTTGGATAATTTAAAACTGGGAATTTGCAAAGCCAGAAACGTCAAACTTCAACGCGTACGAGGGTTGACATTTGTGTATCCGGAATAATCAATAAAAACAAATATTTATCATTGAAAATGGTTTTATTGTTTTTCAAAATATTCTCCACGATGACCGTACAGTTTTGCATAAGTGTGAACCAATTTTTATAAAACTTTTCTCATTCCGATTGAGGTATCTCCAAAACATACATTTTGAACTCATCAACCGCTTCTTCTGGCGTCAAAAATCATTGACCACGCAGTTTAATCTTTACGAAAGGAAACAAAAAGAAATCATTGTGTGCCAAATCAGGACTGTATGGAGGATGACCCATCAATCCGATGTTTTGACCGGTCAAATATTGAGGTGTTTGGGCCGATGTGTGAGAGCTCGCATTGTCGTGGTGAATGATGATCCTGCGTTTTTTTTTTATTTTTCCAAAGACTTCTGGCAAACAAATGGTTGTGTACCATTTAGAATTGACCGTTCTACGAACTTCTATTGACACTGTAGCTACATGTCCATTTATCCCAAAAAAACAAGCGACCATTTACTTCGAAATGCTTCTTGCGCGAACAACTTTTGTTGCCTTCGGCTCATCTTGAAAGACCCATACAGTCGACTACTGTTTACTTTCGGGCTCATACGCATAGATCAAAGATTAGCCACCTGTGTAGATGTTATAGACGGCTTTTGACGCACCACGATTGAATTTTTTGAGTTTTCTTTTGCACCAATCGACAGAGCGTTTTTTCGAGCAATTGTCAAATTATGCGGAATCCAACGCGAACAAATTTTTTCACGGCTAAATGTTCATGTAAAATCTTGTGTATGTCATGCTAATTCCCAGGTATGTCTTAACCTGACGGTATGTCACATGACGATCTTGCATTATTAGTTCGCGCACAGCATGGATGTTTTCTGGCACAACCACCGATTTTGGACGACCTTCTTTAAATTCGTCCGTGAGCGAACGATGACCACGATTGAATTCACTAAATCAGTGATATACAGTGATTTTAGATGGTGCTTCATCGCCAAAAGTCGAAGTGAGTTGATCGATGCACTGTTGCTGAAATAAGTAGTAGTAAATAATCGCTCGAAAATTTTCACGAGTTAATTCCATTTTTTGACTGAGATGAAATTTTCAAGTAACTGTAAACACCCCATATAGCGTCCGTATGACAAAACGTTCTAGGTACGTATACATCAGAAATGGTAGATTTTATAAATAGCAATCTTCGTATTAAAATAAGACTGAGATTTTGCCCATCTGACTTTAACGTGACATTTTAAAATGCAGAACTCAAAAGGATTCAAGTTATTAAAATGAAACATTGTTTAAAACAGTTATAATTCCTCTACTTTTTTGACAACTTGATTATTTTCAGAGATCATGTCGTTTACGCTTTTTTTGTTTTCGCAATAAAATTAACCTGCGATTCGCCATCTAATGACAAATACATGCCGTGTACTATAGCCATTGGCAATAAAGTTGTAAATTTCCAATTTAGATAATAATATTAACGTTTTTTGTTATTTTGACAAATTTGTATTTTTGTTAATTACATGGAACACATAAATTAGCTTGAAAAGCCATTTCTTTCCATTGTTGCATTGCGACAAGTAAATTATCCAGATTTATAATAGGATTTCTTGGTTAAACCAGTTACTACAAAAAAAAAAAATTGTAACCAGTTAAGGGTGTGAATTCAATAAAGGAATCTCGAAAGATTTTCAAAAGCATTCTCTACGCGTGTATGAAATCCCTCCACGTGTATATCGCAAAACAAACTCGTTAATAAGAAAATAATGATTTTAAAACAGGTTTCGATTTCGTATAATATTTGCAGTAATGAATTTAAACTAGATTCGTTTCTATATTCTGCTAACCTTCTAAATATTAATCAGACCGATTTTACTCAAAACATATTAATATGAATATGAAGAAAAAGAAAATGTAGTATCCGAGCCAAGTTTTTTTTTTCAAGGATCAACATGGAAAAGATATTATTGAAAGAGATGTGTTGCGTTCACAGAACCGTAAACATTAGAAATTAATAATTAACATGCTTATAGTATACCTATGAGATTATTAATTAGTAACCAATTTTTACGCGCAAATGACTCCCTTACATACACACACAATCATTACAATTTTTCTAACGAGAGTTTTTAGAAATCTCATACATCTTTCAACATCAGATGAAAATGAAGGTAAGGAATTAACATATTTGCATTTTGCAATAATAATTGTTTATTTATATTTAATTTTATTTTATTTCATTTTATTTCGTTTAATGAGTTCGCTATAAGAGAAATTATGTAATTTTTAAATATGACCTCTCTGACAGGTCCATTTATATAGATGTAAACGTCCTTATACAAAACGGTACTAATAAAAAACAGCACCAAAGTGTAAAATGTGTAAAAAAAAACATGAAAAGCAACAGTTATAAGTATGAAAATGTTAACTTGACATATTACGAGTTTGGTTACCTCAGAAGAATGAATGAAGCAGTTTTAATTAAAAATTGTACGTTTTCATAATAATCTTATAGTACATACAGGTCACAGGAAGTTTTAGGAAATTATCTTTTGTCATTTGACCTAAACGTCCATTAAAAAGAAAACACAATATCATCATTACGTAGTACATTCTTCTGTGCAGTGAAATTACATTAGTAAGGATGCGATTGTTTAACTTTTCTAAGATAAAATTACTCACCCAACATTTTTCTTTCTAGATGTGTTTCGAAGCTGTAGAATTCTCGACGCGTGCCAGAGATAACACTAAACACTTAAACGCATTAAGAATTTTTTTAATTAGGAATTAATTTACTTCACTATTTTTTAAACAATTTTAAATAATTTTAATTTTATCAATTTTAAATAAACACTATCAATATTTAATAACATTTAATTTTTAAATAATTATTTTTAAAATATCACAAAGTTTTATTGCAAATTATTTTTATTTAAATTTGATTATTGTACCAGCTCCCAATAAGAATAAAATCAAAGTTGCTGCTTAGTTACATAGTCATATCACGACTAAATTCCACGACTCCCAGTCATACACACAGCATCGCAAATCTTAACACACACCCTTCAAGCCCTCTTCCAGTTTAGAAAAAGATAAAAGCATCAAATACATCATTGAATAATTAAACGTAAAAAGAGATGAATGATACTAGTAGGGATGATATTAACAATTAAGGACTACAATTGCTAGTAAAGGGTTGGAATGAAAGGGTTGGGATTTATGTTCCACCTCGGGAGAAGGGATGAAAGCATCAATTTCTATTCGCTGTTACACTTAATTATCAGTTTGCGAATTTTATAAATTTAGAAACTTGTATTAATTTTAATATTAGGCAAAAATTATAATTTTAAGAAATTTTTTACAAAAATATTAACCTCATCTAAAAGATCTTTTTTTTATAATTTAGAACTTGTTTGAGCCACCTTCTCAAATAATGTAGAAAATCTTTTGGGTTTATCCTTTTAACGGTTTTTCCTTCAGGTTCTACTTTTAAACCGAAATATGTAATAAGAAAAACAATTTAGAGCTTCCATCACAATCACTTAAATACAACAAAACTCAAAACTTACTTCCAAGATCCGTTAGCTGCTAATTCTCAAGACTCATTTTTTAAAATTCTAATATAGACCATGGTCCATTTTAAATACGAAAAAAATCCCAACCTGACCATCGGTCTAAAAAGGGTATAAGACCGTATCGTATCCTTTTTCGGTTTAACACACAATGAGCTTACATTTAGGACTCGGGTGAGCTGACCATTGACTAAAATTTTATTATATACTTTTGTTTGGCCATACTACCTTTTTAAGGTAATACTAGGTATATTTAAATTGGGTCAGATTGCGAAAGGTCGTAAAGGGTATCAACCGAAGTGTAAGTGTAGGCAGGTAGCTTGGTCCCTTTTTTTAACGATATGTAATGTCCTAGTATTATTATTATTTTTGCATACGGAGTGACCACGGTTCGGTACGTTTTATAAAGCTTCTTTAAATATGTCCAATGAACATTTTACCTGCAGAAAACTATTCGGTTGACCAAAGGCCGCATGAGAACGGACCTCTAAAGGAGTTTTAGAAGGATGTCAGGTAAAAATCGAAAAGGATGTGAACTAATTTTTATTCGTTCTTAGTATAGCCGTTAAGTGACCCTTTGACCGTTGTCCAAAGTTTTTTGTTTGTAATAAACCACCTGAAAGCCCAAGACGTATGAGCTTACTAGCATGTAATGTATACGTTGAAGAAATTATACACTGGACCGGACCGTTAGCAACAGTTTGCATTCCCTTTCGTGCCCTACTGTTGCTTTTTGTTTATTCCGTTATCACAGGCATTTCTGATATTTAATAACCATATTCTGTACTATGTAATCAAGAATTTTTAAACACCAGAAAAACATTTTAGCAAGATTTCTCTATCTGAACAAGAAGGAATTTATTGATTTGTACTGTCTCACAGCTTGCATCATGTTTTATTGTTTCAGAAGTTTTACTAAGAAGTCTTTAGTCGAAAGCGTTTAAAGGATGTACTTAAAGCTTAATTAACATGAAAATCCATTTGAGATGATTGAAGAATTTGAAAATCCACACAAAATGTGTAAAAAAACTCAAAGTTTTAGTCACTGAAACTGCTCTGATATCTAAACCAAACACTATAAAGATTTTGTACAACCAACTGGGAATAAGTGAGATTTTAACAAAGTCAGTTCATAGCCCTGTGTCTAATTGCTGGAAAGACAATACCGTGCCAAAACAACCAGTAGAATTCTAGCCAAAAAAGCGTATCAAGAATGATCGGCACAAAGGTCATAAGATATAAAATTTGTCTACAAGGGCAAACAAGAAGTATTTTTGGTAACAAGTACAATATTAAAAATCAAAACTTTTGACAGGACCATCAAAAATATGTTTATCGTTGGCATATTTTTAAATTTTTTCTTTAATACTGGCTACCTTCTAGATATTAGATTTTTACTATTTTCGTTAATCTCTAACCTAAAGGATCAGGCAGTTTTTCTAGTTTAACTTTTCTTTGTTTGACATCATCATCATAAATATTCTGCCTATGCAGGTCCCGTGCGTTCTCTCCACTTTTCTCTATCCTGAGCCAATCTCTTCATCTCACTCTAACTCTGTCTATTCCTCACATTATACCATGTCAAGTACCATACCAAAAGTTAAAACCTTTGGCTAACAAAACTCTCGGAGTGCTTAAAGCACCCAAAGTGTTTTACCCTGCAAAAATATTATTTCTGTCAGAGCGCAAGTAGCATCGGAAAACATAGCCAATGTATACAGAGAAATTTGTTATAAATGGGTTAGAAGCTAGAAGTTTCATTCTGATTATTTTATAACTCACAGAAAGCACTAAGTGAGAGTTTGGAAAAAATGAATGTATTGAAGGATGATTTTCCACATCACACAACTATATTTCGCTGGTATAAAAAGTTTCAGTAAGAAAATTTTAGCCTTGAGGACGATTCACGCTCGGGACGACCTTCTAAATCAATAATCCCAAGAAAACATAACAGCAATTAAAGAACTACTTTAAGAAGGTCGGCGAATTACATATCGGCAAACAGAAGAGACCTTGAATATTAGGGCAGCTGCTGTCCATAAGATTCTACATAATCATTTGCATCAGTTGGAAAGGTTTTGCACCCGGCTCAACACTTCACATTTTCATCATGATATCATCAGATTACTCAACAATATCTAGAGAAAACATGGTTAAGAATGCTAGAGCATCCACCCAGCATTCCTGATCTCGCTCCCTGTGACTATAAACTATTTATTTCCTATAATTAAGGACAAATTTGAGGAGCGACGATTTATCAGCGACGTCGAGATATCAGCAGTGTGGGATGATGTTATGCACCAATCTTCCGAAAGAGAATTGTCAAGAAATTTTTAGTGGCTGGCTCCATGGTATTAAGTAATTGTGACGAACAGTATTTTAAACGACTTTAGAAAATAAACCAATTATGATTTTGAGCTTAGGTTTATATTAGTTTGTGCCTTATTTTCTGATTAGTTTATAAATAGAAAAGGTAGATCCGTACCGATAAAGCACCGGGCCCGTGTGCAGGATTATTTCTTAGATTTTTAATAAATAAACAGAAACAAATAATTTTTTAACTTTTTATTACGCTAAATAGTTTACAATTAAAAGAAACATGCTTTTTTAAGAATGTGAAAATGTAATCAAAGGTAACTTGGTATGATTTTGCATCAGTTAAATTAAAAATCGTAGTTTTTACATTTTTGCAGATCTTCATCTAAAAACCAAGTTTTCAAAATATAGCATTCTTTTGTCTTGACTCAACTTACTAACTATCTACGGTACTGTGCAGATTAGTTAGGTCAAATGGGAAGATTAAAGGCAAAGGCCTAATATGAACATTTATTTCTTTCTTTGCAATTTAGTAAGAATGTAATCTTCATTCGCTTTAATTACTTTGTTCACCTTCTTAATTATTAAATCAATGAATTTTCTGTGTATCTCTTTAACTTACTTACTTACTTAATCTATAAGCTTTTATACCCTTATCGGGTTAAGGTTAGAGGGATTTAGTTGAGTTAATTTTTTGGTGCTTTTCTCCATCCTTTTCTGTCCCATGTCGTCTGTCTAACTTCGTTCCAGTCTATTTCTCTTCTCACAACTGCTTTACTGACTTCTTCTGTCTATGTTTTCTTGAGTCTTACTCTTTGTTTCTTCTTGGTGGTTTTTGCTTCGTACACTCTTCTTACTATTTTTGTTCTTTCCATTCGCAGCACATGTCTTAGCTGTCTTAGCTGTCCTTCCTCTATAGTGGTGAGCACAGGTTTTGTTTTCAGATTTTCTCTGCTAGAGTTATTTCTAATTTTATTCATCCTGGTTTCTCTTTCAATTTTTCTTCGACACTGGATTCTATTCTTTTGATTTCCTGTTGTGACGCATGATTCTTAATCGATAAGCTAAAATCAGAGTTACCACTCTTTTAAATACATTGGCTTGTTTGGGGAACTCTTGTTTATTTAGGAATGTTTGTTTTTTAATTAAATAGTCTTCCTTCAGCTCCTGTTCTTTCCTAAATTTGATTGATTCTTTCGTTTTGTCTTATTTTCATGCCTAAGTATTGTTTGTTCTAAAGTTGTTTCTTTCAGTTTAATGTTATGTTATCTTCCCTCTTTACATGTTGTTCTCATTTATGTTCATGCCTAGTGCCTTCAGGTGTTCGATATAGATTGTAATATTGTTTTTTAGTGTCGTTTCGTCTTTTGCAATTAATACCATGTAGTCTACGTAAATGATTTCTGATATTGTTACTTTTTCCATGTTCTAGTAGCCGACCTGGTAAGTATTTCTTGATATACTTTGCCGCCTCTTTGATTTCTTCGTGTAGCACTAATGTCAACAAGAACGAACTCAGGATACATCTTTGCCTTACACCTTTTTCTTCTGTAATTTTAAGCATTTGGGAAGTTTCGTGTCTAGTTCGTACGTAATTCTTTTGTTCCTTCATTTTATTCCCTATAGTAGTCTTTGTTCTACGGTTCTGCAAATATCTCCTCTTTTTACTTTAGCGAAGGCTTTCTCAAGGTCTACAAAACACAGGTGGACTTCACTTGCTTCTCTGACATTTTCACTAATCTGTTTCATAATAAGCATGACATCTTGTGCTCCTCTTAGGTCTAAAGCCAAACTGGGTCTCTTCTAAAGTATTTTCTAGTTTGCCTCTTAATCTCCTCTCAAGAATTCGGGTGTATACTTTTTGGAACGTACTAAGTAATGTGATGGCCCTATAATTGCCACATTTTTTTGAGTCTCATTCTTTTTTATATATATATTGGGGTGATTATTTTAATTCTCCAATCTTCTGGTACTTAGTCTTTTTGGTAAACTGGGTTTACGATTTTCCATAAAACTTCATCAGCCCTATCCCATAGAGCTTTTAGCATATTTGCTTGCCGTTATTCTGTCGTCTCTAGGGCTTTGTTCAATTTACTTTCTTTGTTGCTTCTTGTGTCTCTTCTCTAGTTATCTCGTCATCGTTTGACTGTTGTTGTGTATTTAGTTTCACCAAAATTCTTTCTTCGCTTTTATCTAATATGTCTCTTCCCTCTAACAATTTTTTAAAGTATTGTCTCTATTTTTCTATGATGTCTGCTTCATCGTGAAGTTTTTGTCTTTTAGGTTTTCAATGTATTTGTTCTATTTTTCCTCGCGGTTTTTAAAGATCCAATAAACATTTTTCGGTTTTTGTTATAAGCAGTTTTCATCTTCTTTCCCAATTCTATCCACAATTTTTCTTTAGCGCTTTTTACTAGATTTTTCACCTCTCCTTTTTATATTTTTCATACTTCTTTTGTGTTTTAGTGTGCATGTATCTTTTCCACTTTTGTATTTTCTTCGTAACTGCTCTTTTTATATAATCTTTCCACCAGTGCGTTCGTTTTTGTTCTCTGTTTGTGATTTTAGTCGTTCCGCAGTTTTTGTCTGCTGCACTCAGGATGGATTCTTTGCGTTTAGTCCATATATTTAGACTAAATTGATTTTGCTGTTTCTATGTCTTGCAAGTTCTGGAGTAAAATTTCTTGATATTTCTTTTTTATTCTTGGTTGTTTTGGCTTATAACATTTTATTTTTGTATTAGCTAGTTTCCTTTTATTATTATCTTTTACATTGTTTTTTTCTATGGTCCATTTTATCGGTGTAAGCTCTTTTGACTTTCACGTTCTTTAGCTTTCTTTTTATGCTTCTGCCGACCAGGAAGTAGTCCACTATTGATCTTTTGTTTCGGTTCCTTACTTCCCTTGTATAAGTATGTATTTGTTTGTATTTAAAATGTGTGTTCAATTCTACTAAATCATTGTCTATGTAGAAGTGTATAATGCAATTTCTTTTTATTATTATTGTTGTCTAACTCCATTTGTAGATCTTGGAAGAATTTTTCTTTAACTTCCTTTTTCTCGTCTTTCGTCGATATAGCATATTCTTCGTCTCTCTTTATTGTTAAGTTCATTGTCAATACTGCTTCGTTTATAAATTTTTCTTCCGATACATTTTTCATTATTTTTTCCTTTATGATCAATGCTTCCCAAGATTTGGTTCGTTCTTCTCTACATACGCCTGACCAGACCAGTTCCATTATTCCTTGCTCCTTGTTTTTGATTTCTGTAATACCTATAAAATCTAGATTTCTCCCTTCTATTCCATCTATTATATCTTCTTCTTTTTCTACGAGATTTTTAACATTCACCTCTTTTTTTTCTTTTTGTTTTATCCCCTTTTTCTTTCTTATTCTGGATTGTTGACTTATCTTTCTTTGTTTTTCTCTTTCCTTTTTCTTATTTCTATTTGAGTATTGTACTGTTTTTTGTATTTACTTCGTTCATATTTGTTTTATTCATATTCTTTTCATAGCCTTGGTCTTCATCTCCTTTCCTTCGATCTTTTTAACTATTATCAGTTTTTGTATGTTTATTTGTTTCTTTCTCTCTTTTAATCATAGTCAGTTTCTTTTATTTCTGATCCCATTTCCACATTTCTTTGTTTATTTGTAGTTTCATATAGCTTGGCTTTGCTTGCTTTCCTTTACTTTTTTCTTCTTTGGCAATTGTTCTTAGTTTCTTTTCTATATATCTTTCCTTTTTCATCATGTTGGATTCAATGTATATTCTGTGTTCTTTGATTTCCCCGAGCATATTGTTATTCTTTAATATATTCAATGCATCTGACATGTTTTCTGTTGATACAACGCAGGTCTTGGGACCTATTTTTCCTGCTGCGGTTATCTTAACTTGTAGGTCTAAGTTTTTGTTGATAGATGAGTCGAACTAATCCTTGTCGTTATTTTGTCAATGGGCATTTTTTTCGTTGTTTCTTTCCATCCATTTCATTTTTCTGTTAGTTTCGTTCAGTTCTGATTCTTCATTTTTCTCTTTCAGTTTTTTGATGTGTTTTATATTCTCTTTTTGCTCTTTCCGCATGTCTTTTATTTCTTTCATCAATTCATCGCTCCTTTCCATTAATTGTTTTATTATCTTTATTAGTATTTCCTCATTTCTTTTCTCTGTTTTTGCTTCATGTTTCTTAGATGGTGTTCTTTTGATTATTTTACTTTTTCCGGAAATTTTTTCAATTTCGCGTATTCTTTTGTTTCCAGTTTTGGCTCCGCTGCTTTCCATTTCGAAATCTAGTTTTCTTTGCAGATTTTTAATTGCTCCTTCGGTTACCATGATTTTTAGAATTTCGCTTTGGCTACCGTACTCAGTGCTACCGCAATTCTTCCTCTCGGAGGTTCTTTAAAAGTCTGTAGACTCGCACACTCTGGCAGCGTCGCTTTTAAGTTCGTTCGGAATTTCTTATCGCTATACCTTTTTGTTCTATCGTTATCGACCGCACATTGGCTTTCTTTAGTTTGTTTTTACTAATACTCGGATTGTTTTAATTTCACTAATACACAATTGCTTTTAATTTTGGTGATGTTATCTTATATAAACCTATAAACAAATATTTATAAACAAATAAACGAATTGTTCGCTAGACGTATTCACAATAAACGAGATAAGACCGGTACACCGGGATATCTTATCGCAGTACACGAACGCGTCTGCTCTCTTTGTCGGCCA
This sequence comes from Ignelater luminosus, assembly GCA_011009095.1. Lineage (NCBI taxonomy): Eukaryota > Metazoa > Arthropoda > Insecta > Coleoptera > Elateridae > Ignelater > Ignelater luminosus. The sequence continues at coordinate 113,606 of VTPC01002927.1, read as the reverse complement.
CAACTCAACAACCCATCTTTCTAACTTCTGGATTCTAATACCAAACGTTGATGATACTCCTGATCATCCTAGTTTCGATGGAGCAACCCATGCTGTAGACCCGAGCCTTGATAGTAGCCCACAAATTTTCTATGATGATCAAGTCTGATCAGTTCTTCTACTAATCGACTTTTGCTTGGTGAAAAAGCTCTTGGTGAGCTTGGAATTGTGACGAGGAGCCCGATCCTGCTGGAACAGTTCGTTACCACTGTATTGTTGTGGCCTGGTCAAAGAAGTTGCCCAAGTGGACACCGGACGAGATCAACCTGTATCCGAGCCGATTCTCAAAGTTCTAAAACTCTCCTTTGCTTCATATGTAATTATGCCCTTGCAGGCTTTCATATTTTCAGAAGATCCAGATTTTTGTAGAACTTGAGACTTTGAAACTACATAATTCTTTGGAAATTGCAAGGACCTTGTAAAATTACGATTACTGCAAAACATTTTCTAGTTTGCGAATTTTAGGAAGTACTAGATTGAGTTTGAGTACTGATGACCTCTAGGTCGATTCATTATGGTTTGAAAAAGTCAACTTTCAAAAGCACAGGGAGTTAGGTTTTTTTTGCTTCATACGTTATTAGGCCCTTCCAGGTCCTCAGATTCTTAAAAGTTTCAGGGTTTTGTAGAGTCCAGACTTTTCATAAAATCACTGCAAGGCCATTAATACTCACAATCTTTGTGCCGATACCCTTCGTATTAGTTCTTTACAGTTTAAAGGAACCGAAAGTTCAGAGGTCATCGTAAGTAGTTAGTTATGTATTTCCTTATCTTGGAGTTTGTAGAAGTTCCAGATGTTAGTAGACATTTGGGCTGCGTAACCCCAGGGTTCTTTTAAAACACCGACGAATGTGAAGTTTTTAGTATTTGTAGTTCTGCAGCTTTTTGCAGATACTAAGAACCTACATGTTGATCTTTTTACGGCTAAACAAAAAAGCCTTCTCTCTTTCTCTTTCCTTTATAAATAATTATGGTTTTGCAAGCCTTCGCTTTCTTCATTTTTGTAAAACTTTCAGCAACCCAGAGTCTTTCGGTTTATAGGCATGCGTGTCTGCTCGATGATTTCCGGGGAATTTTATAATATAAGCCATATATAAACGCATGTAGACATAGAATGCGAGATACAATTAAAAAATCCAGGGAGGTAAGCGCCCCTCCTTGCCCATAGAAGCGGACGCCCATGTAGTCCTAGGTAATTATCATCTTACAAGTGTTGAGGTTTTCTGAAGATTCTGAAATACCAGAGTTCTGTGAGGGCTCTAAACTTCAACAAGTTTGAGTATCAGAGTCTCTAGGTTGATAATTTATAGCTCGAAGAAACAAATTTTAAAAAGTTTGAAGGTTTTCTCTGATTCATAAGTAATTATTTCCTTGCAGGTTTCCAGCTTCAAGTAATTTTGTAGGACTTGTCACTCTGAAACTCTAGAGTTTCTTGAGAGCTGCAGGAATCTTGCAAAATTAAATAAAATTAAACGACTGCAGAATTTTTAGTATTTGTAACTCTGCAAGTTTGTGAGTTTTGAGTGCCTACATGATGGTCTTTTACGGTTTGAGAAAACTAGTTCCAAGAAGCTCAATAATCAAGATTTTCTCTGCTTGATAGGTAGTTATGCTTTTGCAGGCATTCAGTTTCTTAGACGTTTCAGGTTTTTATAGAAGTTTTGTTTATGAAATCTCAAAGTTCCTTGCAGTTCTGGACATGGCTGCATGACTCTTAATGGTTTTGCAGGTTCTTGCATGACTCAAACCTGAAGTTTTAAATTCCGAGAGCTTCTAGGTCGACTGCAGTTTGTGGCACGAAGCTATTTGTGGTAGAGCAGGAAATCACTTAGCTAATGCTTCGCTGAAAATTTTCAATAAAGTTTTTAGAGACAACCCCAATGTTAAGAGATTAATCTTGTGGTCAGATAGTTGTAAACCGTAAAGTAAAGATTCAATCATGTCCTTAGCCTTACAGTTTTTCTTAACTAACACAAATTTAAAAGTGGCTACAATTGGGCGAAACTATTGTGAGCTAGGTACAATTCACAAAATAGATGCAGCTCAGAATCACTGAAAGACATATTGGAAGGTTAGACGCAGAGTCCACTAAGTTTAACTAGAATTCTTCTGTCTATTCTAGTAGACAAATATAGGTTTAGAATTTTATAATTATAATTTTCAGAACAAATTATCTTTCTTAGATTGCATAAAAAGAAAAAGAAAGAGCTTTATCTCGGAAGCTTCATCAATTTTGTGAGGATTGTCAAAAAAAGCCAAAAAACTATTTTAGTATGATGCATTTAAACATTTAATTTAAAAATTTTTTTGCTTACAAGAAAACATGCAGCTATTCAAGTATTCTGTATAAAACTGTAAAAATTCTAAATTATTTACAAAAGGTTTCAGATAAGATTGTCACGATTAATTGCTTTAAAATACTTTCCAACTAATATTGCTGATATCTTTACTTTAGTGCCTTCATCATCATTAAAGTTTTCAGTATTACAATAATCACTGGACATCCATCTTTGGATAAAAATACATGATAGTTTTATGTAGGGGCACCTCTGTAACAGTAAAAGTGATATGTGATTACGTCTTGAAAGTGTGAGAACGACTTTTTTCCAATTCATTTTAAAGTTAAACCTACTATTACAAACTACTAATTTGTAGCACCTGCCTATGTAATCTTGGTTGCAAAAAGTCAACTATTTAGTTGTACTCAAAAAGTAGAGTAAGACTTTGTATTTGAAACTTAAAAAGTAACAGTTACAGTGTAAATATAAAATAAATGGATGATACCTAATGTTTTGATTTTTCAAGAGACAAGAAATGTTTATCTATTGTACAAAATTCGATTTTGGCCTAAAAAGAAATAGATTCTGGCATCCGTGTCTTAACTCTAATATTGGCAAATTTAGAAACTTCGAGTTATAAATGAAATAGGAATAAATGCGTTTACAAACACAAACTTGAGTATATTCATGACTTAACAAATAATTGCTAATGTGTCGAGACTTTGTTTGTGAGCTAATTAGAATATGTCAATGTCAAAATCTGAAGATTACTGGAACGTTTGCTTAGGTCCATAAAAGATATTTTTAAAATATGTAAAAATAATTATAGGTATTGCGTTATTGCAAATTTCCATCACAGTTCAGGTAATTGAACAGTGAAGATAAAAATATATAACAGATAACGAATAAAAACAATAACTCCATAACCATAGCACAAGGTACGATATACTTAATAGCAATAAGTTTCCTTGTCTAGCTTTTACAGTACTAATCAACAATCAAACATGTTTTGGTACAAATTAATTCATAATGATGTTGTTTGGCTTTCTTTTATTTCCTTTAACATTAGACATTCTTCTTTGAAGTTTTTGTAGTTTTATTTTCTGTTAACTTTTAATAGTAACATCTATCGAGATATATATACTTCAAACAACTTCGAAATGCTTGCACTTTTAGTTTTAAAAGTATACTTGAGAATTAGGTGTGACGAATTAGGTAAAAAGTATTTTTGTACGAAAGCATTAATCAAAGAATGTTGGAATTTGTACTTACCGTTTTCTTGAAGTATTTAACTATACTTACGTGCTTACTGCTCTGTGTAGTAACACCAACTGGTTAGTTTCTAATGATACTTTCAGAAATCAAGATCTTCAAAATTGTTAATTATGTTTTATCTTAAATTTAATATTTAAGTTTACTTTAGATACAAACACTAAAGTCTAACTTGTATTCTTTTTAATAATAACATCTAATAAGGAAAGCTTACTTATCCTCAACCTCTTCTACCATGGGTGCCGAGGATAAGGAAAGCTATTTTTACAAATTTTTGTTTTATGCCAGAAAAATTAATTAAAGAAGTAAATCTACAAGTACGATAGGTACGTAATTAACTAGTAAAGAATATTTCAAAAAAGAATTCCAAACATAGCTCTAAGCTTATTTATTTATAATTAAATAATAATTTAATAATGAATTATCTTTTCGAAGACGTTATTTACCTTGTACAGTTAATAATATTTAGGAGTTAATGAAATTAAGCTTTAGTCATTGTATTTTTCTTGTGACTTTATCGTTATTAAATCTTTCGTAAATCTTCCACAAATAGGGTTTTCCGACTGTTTGTTTTTATTTCTGGGACTCGAGACTTTTATTTTGCAATTCCAGGAAATTCCTGGACTAGATTTTCCAACATAGATCAAAAGCCTTATCAGCCAGTTCAAAAGATACCGCCTACCGACGGAGAATTCAATTCAAAACTTGTATTTTCAATTTGCATTCTGTTATCATTCAAATAACTACGATTCGGTAGTAAATCTTCTTTACTAAACAAACATTTAAAAGTTTGTGTCAGGCAAAGATATTTTGAGTCTTTGTAAATTTTTAAGATAATTATTCCCTTTCCGTTATTATCAACACTTCTCCAATGCAATTAAGTAGTATTCACAGACATAAATACTAATGCAACACAGAAAAAAACAGAAATAACTCGTCTCTTTGAACAGATTTATGAAAATTCTGTTTCGAACATTCAGAATTTACTGAAGCTATAAATATAAGTTGCTTTAACTTTCCTAGTTTAAGATCACTATTTTAGCAGAAAAGCAGGTAGTACTTGTTCATTATGCCGCAATGCTTTATTAGGTTAGACGCTGATCTTTTCAAAAGCAGCCAAATAATAAATAAAATCGCAGATATTAAAATGCATTGCGTGTATAAATTAAAATTCTTGAAAAGCTTAGGTTCGAGGTGTTATTCCAGGGAATCGAAACCAGGAATTTCTGAGACTTTCTCGGGATTTTTGTCTTGGGAATTTCCGAGTTTGAACGACAAATACCTATTTCTTAGAAAATCATCGCACGAGCTGTATTTAAATCTAAGAAGCGGAAGAACCTCAAACCTGCTGCCCCACAGAAAGAATCTTGACTAACCCAGAGGCTACGGGAAAAAACCCAGAGAGAAAACCAGCCAGCTCGATGGCTGCAATGGGGCAGCCCCCTACAGGGATATAGACACTGTGGGCTAATAACCCGCATGCCCAAATACTACTTTATTAAGAAAACCAATAGGAATAAACGCCGAACCGGAAATAAAGAAGCGACCTTTGGCATCAAGCGGGCTACAAAAATTGGTTTTTGGAAAGTGCGGACGTTAAGAAAAGCGACAAGATTAAACCAAGTTATTAAGAAGATGTTGGACTACAAACTGGATATCCTAAGATTAAGTGAAGTCAGGTGGACGAAGTTTAGGGAAATTAAAACATTAGATGAGATGACAGTACTTTACTCAGGGACAAAAGAGGAGCACAGAGATGACGTACCTTTAATTCTGAACAAGTCAGCTAAGAACAGCGTATTGGAATGGAACCCAATATCAGAGGGAATTATCTCAGCGCGTTTTCAAACAAATGTAGAAAATGTGACCATCTTTCAGTGGTATGCACCTACAGAGCCATTAGACCTAGCAAACAAAAACATGAGCACCTGCAGAAAGTAAAGAGCAGAGACATAATCATCGTCATGGGAGACTTAAATGCAAAAGGAGGAAGGCAGAACAATGATATGGGTAAGCATGGATTGGGTAACGTCAACAAAAACGGTGAGCTCTTTATTGATTTGTGTGCGAAGTATGATCTAGTGATTGGGAGAACATTATTTCTACACAAGGACTGTCACAACGTCAGGTTACCAGATCACATAACCCAGAACCAAATTGATCACTTTGCAGTTTCCAAAAGCTTTCGCGAATCACTAAATGACATAAGGAATAAAAATGAAGCAGTGATCACCATCTCGTTATAGCAAAGATCAAAATAAAGACTGCAGCTCCAAATAAGAAATCTGAGTAGAACAGCAAACAGTATGACATTAACAAGCTCAAGATCCCAGAGAAGCGGAAAGAATTTAGAATTGGACTAAGAAATTGCTTCGAATTTCTAGGAACCACCCCGGACTCCTTGGAGGACAACTGGAAGGAAATTAAGGCCGTTTATTAAGAGAATAGCAAGAGCATTCTTGACTTCAAAAGTCGTAGAAAAAAAGAGTGGATGTCAGACAGGACGTAGCAACTCATTGGACAAAGAAAACAGATGAAAGGGAGAATCAATAGCAGCAAGACATGACAGCAAACTTCGGAGACTCAAGCAGCATACTCAGAAAAAGATAAAAAAAATAAAACCGAGTACGAGAAAAGACAAGAGAAACTGGGTGGACGAACTCGCAAAGCAGGGGGAAAACGCCACAGCTAGGGGGGCTATGAAGGAGTTGCATCAGATAACAAAGCAGTTAGCGAAAAAGAAATTTAGTACCAGTAGACCAGTAAGAGATACTAACGGTAAGCTACTGACGTTAAAGCAGAACCAGAACACTTTGCTGGACTCCTCTGCAAAGATGCTGGTGGAGCATGCGAAACTGTCTAGGGGATCTCAAATCCTACCATAATATTGGAGCCTCCAACATTAAACGAAATAATGCAAGCAGCACTATCTTATCAACACACTAAGAATAATTGAACAGAGTCTGGAATGGAGCAGTTCTTTCTACGCCACCTTTATCGATTATGAGAAGGCTTTTGACTTTGTTAAGTACAGTTATGTTTGGGACACTCTGCAGGAATATGGGACTCCACAAAAGATTAATGTTATTATATTGGTCAGTTTAAAGCTTGTAGACTCTCAGTGCAAAATCCTATACAACAGAAACAAACCCAAACCCATGAAGGTAACCACTGGAGTCAAACAAAGTTGCATATTGTCACTTACTCTTTTTATCTTCGTCCTCGACAAAGTGATTAGATCAGCTTTAGGGAACAGTAAGAGAGGGATTCAGTGAAGGTTAAGGAAGATGTTGGAAGACCTGGATTTCGCAGATGACACTTATCTGCTGAGTCAACGTTTCCGGGATATGGAATCAAAAGTGGGAGGCCTTTGCAAAGAAAGCAAGAAGATAAGTCTAAAAATCAACTGTAAAAGACAAAAGAAATGAGGATCAATGCCCAAGACTCCAATCGATAAGCCCCAGCAGATGAGGAAATAGAGCAGTCAGAAGAATTCACCTACCTTGGAAGCATGGTTTCGACGTCAGATGGTACAGGAGAAAACTACTACTACCCAGACTGTTTAAATTAACTTTTATGAATTGCTTAGGCTTGTTAAATGGGTTGGAGTCTTTGAACAGGTGAGGTTTCTCTTACTAACAATTGCTTTTACTTTTAGTCTTCTAGACTGGAAGACGACGAATGAATATTTTACTTAATATATGAGCCATGAGTTTGTCTTTCAACTATATATGCCGTGTAGTATGTACATAAAATTTCCAAAAGTCTACGCCTGAAACGCACCCAACTGTATCTGCTGGACTAAACAAAAAAGGCTCGCCAAGAATTCATAATAGATGGGAGCATCAACTTTTATTAAAAGCGGGAACAGCCAGGTAATTAAGATTAAGAAATCTTTACACTTTTGTTGCCCTTTAGGACACTACATAAAAGGAAAATTTAGTCGTATGTCGGTGCTTTCTTTAAGATTTCCGATTATAATAACTAAAAAGAGCTTATATGTTGCCACTGAAGGGCAAAACAAACCGCGAAGTTGGTTGCTAGAAGCGGTTTAAATAGAAAGGCAAATCGTGGAACTTGAACCACCTTCAGAAGATTAAAGAGTAAAAATACGCGAAAGATTCCGTGACAAACCTGCAAACTGAAGAGTGAGTACGGGTGGAAGACACGGCGTGTCAGAAGATATTATTCATCTTTGAAATAATTAATGTCCATAGGAAGGAGTTCCATATTTCTAAGGCTGGATATAAGTATTAAGCACGAGTATTACCATTATGATAAATAATGATTAGGTTCAAAAGTGTTACTGTTGAAAAAATTAATTAAATGATAGACTCTACACATATTATATGGTCTTAAGTGAAAATGCAAAACGCGACTCTAGAGCAATGGTAGTAGTTAACGAAAGAACTCGAAAAATAATAGAAAATGAGACTGGGAATCGCGGAGCGGATAAAGAGCTCGCACTGCCCACGCAGAGAATGGTGTTCGAATAAGTAAAGCTTATAGGAACTATTTTTATTATTTCTGTTTTATTTCTGAATATAAGAGTGCGTAAGATGACTCATCCTTACAATAGATAAAAAAATTTAAAGTGGGATTCTTGTGGGAGAATTTGTGACGGAGTCACAGAGGGCTCAAAAAATAATTTTCTATTTGAAATGAATAAACCTTATGGAAACGAGTTTTATATTATTAAGGTTGTAGCACTCTCTTATTCTTACTTTAGATAAGAAGGATCAAGGTGTTGACACCGAATGCTGCTTATTGGGAAAAGTGATACACGACGTTAGGCCGCCGTAGGCGTCCTCACGCGAAGACACCATCCTATGTTCGCGATAATAACTTACCTAAAAAAGATTAAAAAGTAAACATAAAGCAAAGACGACGTAAGAGTTGTAGGTAGCGGTTAATGACATTGAAGACAGCGTGCTCAAATAAATTCATTTCTTAAGATCATATCTCTCTCGGCTTTTTCTTATTCCTAGGATATTATAAGAATGTTCAGAGCGAGTTGAAGGCATTATTGCCAAAGGCTGCTTTGTCAGAGAAATTAAAGCACGACGGTGGGTCGTCATAGGCGGCCTTAAGCAGAAACGTGAATCTAGATCTACGATAACTTACCTCAACAAAGTTGAAAAGTAAAAAAAAACAGCAAAATAAGACGTAGGAATGTTGTCGACAGCAGTGAATGAGCACTTATTCAAGATACAGGTTATAGCACTCTTGGCTCTCTCTTGGTCTTACAATAGATAAAAAAGTCCAAAGCAGGCTTAAGGTGTAACGCCGAAGATGGCATTTTTGGAAAGAATTAAGTGCAACTTGAGGCCGCCGTAGGCGGCCTTAAATGGAAGAATCATCCTAGTTTAACAATAATGTACTTTAAGAAGGTTAGAAAGTAAAAAAAATCAAAACAAGACTGATGTTACAAGTTTTGTAGGTGATTAAGTAACAAAAACAGGAAACGGCGAAAAAGTACACAGTATGTCCAGAAGATGATATTCTATTTGAAGTTATTAAATCTTATGAGGATGAGTTTTGCATGATCGTGGTTATATCAAATATTAAATAGGGGACTTTGAAGTGGGCTATTCTTATTATAAGTTAGAAGGTTGAAAATGTTACCCCCCAAAGGTGGCATTATTATTGAAAGAGGGACGCACGACGCGACGGCAGGCCTCAAGTGGAAGCACGATTGTAAATCTACGACAGCTTTTTTTAAAATGGTTAAGAAATAAAAGAAGTACGATACAGGAGTTTTGTAGGTGAATGTGTGATGCTTCCGGAAAAAGAAAAGGAATAAATTTATAGAAAGTTTATAGCACTCTTTTACTCCTACCATAGATAAAAAGGCTCAAGGTGTTACTAGAAAAGGCCTCAAGTTGAACGTAATCCTAGATTAAGAAGTTTAAATGTAAAGGAAAGCAAAGTACAGTATAAGAGTTTTTTTAGACGATTACATAACGGACGTTGAAAACCGAACCACCATCTGACTGAACCAGAAAGACCCACCGAGAATTCATAAAACATGAGAGCATTAATATTTACTAAATGAGAGAAACGTTACAAGTTGTTAGGTTTAAAATGTTCTTATTGTATGATTGCTCGTTAGGGCACCACAGAAGGCAAAGACCTACCGAGTAGTTTTTTTATAGTACCTCGATATATTTTTAAATTGAAGTTTTGTTTACTATTCTGCTTATGCAGGTCTAGTGCGTTCTCTTTACTTTTCTCTATCCTGAACCAATCTCTTTATCCCACTGTAACTCTGTCTACTTTTCACATCGTCCACCATGTTGTCCTTTTTCTTCCCCGGCTGCCTCTTCCCTCTGCGCTCCCTTCCAACACATCTCCCATCAAACAATCCTTTTTTAAAACATGTCCTAACCAATTTCTATTTCTTATGTTAATTGTTTCCAACATTGATCTTTGCTCTCCAACTTTTCTTAGCACTCACTCATTCCTAACTTTATCCTTCCACTTGATTTTTGGCATCCTCTTACAGACCCACATCTTTCAGCGCTTCTACTCTTTTTGTATCCTTCTTTATCATAGACCATGTTTCACACCTCTTTTACTACTTCGGGTCTCCTAGTATTATTGATTAAAAGCTATTTCTGATTGTTAGGTACCTAAGAATGTAACAAAAGTAAGGCAGTTTTTATGTTTCAGTAGATTCTTCCGACGCTTCGTTAAGAATTATGCAGTACGTGCTAGACCTCTGAATAAATTGGCCAAGAAAAGTGCAGCTTTTATATGGAGTCAAAAACAACAATCTTCTTTTAAAAATCTGCAACAAGCATTGATTACGGTTCCTGTTCTTCAGTTGTATAACCCAAAAGCAGAGAAGATAAAAGTACACACAGATGCAAGTTCCTTGGGTTTAGGAGGTGTTTTACTTCAATCTAATAATATCGGAAAGCTTCACCCAATTTATTACGTATCAAAGAAAACTATCGATGTTTGAATCCCATTACCATTTATCAAAATTGGAATTAATCGCAATTGTGTGGACTTTGGAACGGTTAAGAAATTTTCTTATCGTCATACAATTTGTTGTTGTTACTGATTGTCAAGCTTTAATATATTTCCATACACACAGAACAAGGAATCCTCAATTAGCTAGATGGAGCTTGTTTATACAACAACAAGATTATGAGATTAGATATTGTCCTGGTAGTAAAATGAAGCACGTAGATGCATTATCTAGAACACCAGTTGAAGAACTAGAAGAAACCATGGAAACGATATTATAAGGATAAGTTAGAAGTCTTTACCATTATCACCGAGAAAGAGCACATTTTGGTTATTCAACGAAGAAATCCAGAATTGAGAAGAAAAATAGAATGAAAACGACAGATCAGCTGAAGAAAAAAACGAAGTGAGAAGATACCTATTAGATGAAAGGTCTTTTAAAGGATGTAACTATAGAGGGAGGCAAAGAATGCTTTATTTAATACCAAGATCTGTAACGAAGAGCATAGTAGTAAAATTCGATAATTTGATGGGACATTTTGGTCTTGATAGAACTATGGTAAAAATTATGGAAAGGTATTCATTTCCTAGAATGAGAAATTACGTGAAAATCATATTGGGAGCTTGTGGGGAATGTTTGGTAAACAAGATTCCAGGTGGTACGCAACCAGGTTACTTACATTTACTTCCTGTACCTAGTCGACCATTTGAAAGAATGCATATAGACCATTTGTTTTGAGCAAGTCAAACAATAAATTTATATTAAGTAGTTATCATTGATGCATTAACGAAGTTTTGTATATTATCAGCAATATCCAATGTAAAAGCGAAATCTACAATTATTTGTTTAAAGAAAATGAGTCAGTATGGTACGCCAGAGGGTTATGTCACCGATAGAGGAAGTTGTTGTACGTCGGAAGAGTTTCAGAATTTTTGTAGAAATGCAGGATGTAAACATACATTAATTTCAACACAAAGAACTCAAAAAAATGGTCGAGTCGAACGTGTTCATAGAACTTTATTGGATAAGATGATGACGAAAAATGTAGAAGAGAGCAATTGGGATGAGCATTTAGAAGTAGTGCAAAGAAATTTGAATGTGGCAGTTAACAAAACCGCGGGAAAATCACCATTTGAGATTTTACATGGTTGTTTGCCTAATTTCGAAGATAGTAGTCTCAATAGAATAGCAGATAAAGGCAAGAATATTTGGATCATGGAAATACAAGATGAAATTAAAGAGCAAATTAGAGAAAATCAAGAGAAGAGTAAGACGCACTTTAACAAGAAAAGATTTTTTCGAATGCGATTTAATGTTGGAGATCTGGTAATGGTAAGAAAATATGAGCGGGGCAAGTTACACAAAGATACAAAGGTCCATTCTTGGTAACTAATATTGATTAATAAAAGAGTTATTAATGATTTGAATTCTTTTGAGTTTATAAGAGTATTTATGTTATTTATTTTAACAAAAGGTCCTTAAGAGTTCTGGGCCTGATGACGTGTAATTGTTCATCATTTTACCGTTGTTGTGGCCTAAACAATTAAATGTTTTTTGTACTAATCCTTAATTGGATGTTACAGTCGAAAGTCCAGCATTTATACTATCTTTCACTATGTCTAATAAAATAGTTTCTTTTAGACTCGAATTCTTGTTCTTGAAATACAAAATTTTCAAAGCAAAGAAACCAAGCCTCGATCTTACCAGTGTAATCTGTCCCTATCAAAACTTATGTATACAGTGCAAGATAAAAAAAACCTAACCGTAAAAGTTGCAAGTGACTTCAAGGTTTCTTAACTGTCAGGTTCAATTTTTTTATACATCAGTTTAACATTTTTTTTGACATTGCAACTTAAAGAATTTTTTACACCTTTTAATTAAAAGTAAGAAACTAAAAAAAGTCATACACTGCAATTAACATATTCACACAATATTTAAGCAACAAAATTGAGCGAACAAAAAAGCGAAAATATTTTAAGCTGCTTTAATAGCACCTTTAACAAGTAGCAATTTATCAGAGCATTAATTATGCATGTTTTAGTACTTATCGGCTTTACGTATTTAGAATTGTGTCTATCAAAGGATGTAATAATACAAAATGTAACAACGTATTTCATTTATCATCCATATACCCGCATTATTATACTACACAGTATATTATAACTTTACGTCTCCTATCACCTGCGTGTGAGTTCGATAGTTGTGCCTGGATGCATACAAAAACCACATAAACTCTATCTTTATTAAAATTTATTATACGCGAACGCATTATACGAGAACATTTAAGAAAATTATTGTCCTTTATTTATATTATGCAAAAGAAATTTAAAAAGGAAGGTTTAAACATTAATTCAGTAAACCTCGTTTAAATACAAACCGTAGATTAAAAGCTTAAAGGCATCCGGATGACGTTTTGACTCCTTACTTGTTATTATTATTTTTTTAAATCATACATTCTTTGTTTCTATTGTTTCTCGAATATCCGGTGACATCTATTGGTCTAATTATAAATGTTAATCAAGGTTCCAATGTTTTCAATGCTGATCGTGCTCTGATCTTTAATCTTTTGACCTGAGATATATTATCTGCAATAAGTCCAGGTAGGTATAATAAAGGAGAATTCTCGCTAAAAAATGGAAAAGATTCTTATCGTTATTACCCATTTCCGAATCGGCATTTAAAAATTATTTAAATTTAATACGACCCTAATAATAAATATTATTTTAATGCTTGAGAAACAATGTTCAGTTTTATGTATAAAAATAGAACATCATTATCTTGTCTTAATATTCTACAGGTAATAACAGAATTGATAAGAAGTAACTTACGTGCTTCTTGTTATTGTTTATCAAAAATATGCAAAATTATGAAACGAGGTCTCCAGTGATAAATACCTACCTAGAATGAGAAAAAAAACGTGTATTACGATAAACGATATCAGCAATTTTGACGTAAAAACTTATACTAACACCATATTCAAAGTTTTATCTCTCTTACATGACTCATTTTAAATATTTTTTAAACTAAAAGTCCTCCCACCATGCGAGAATAATATTCGAATGTTAAAAAATGCAAATAACCCAAAACTATTTCTCTTATTAACATTTTTTACCATTCACCTTAACAAAAAAATGATAACAATAGGAACATCCTCTTATAATCGGGTATGTCACATCGACCTATTAAAAAGTGTCTCGGCTTTCCCTTTACCAATATGATCCAATCATTCAATGTAAATCAATAAGGTGATGTAAATAGCAGATGAGCACTAAACAATGCGGTCATGTTCTCACGACCTCGTCCAGTATACGTGATCCTGGTGGACTCTACATATTCGGTCTCTAGTAATTTACATAAATGTACCTACTTTCAGGAGGTGGTACGTTAAGATATGTGTGTGTTCGATCGATTTTTTTACATCTATGCGAATAAACAGGAAGAATATAAAAATTTTATCGGGCAATAACCCTTTTGGAAAAAATAATGTAACATCATATGGCTAATAAGAACACTTTTTTTTTCATTAGTAACAACCACCTACCCCTATAATGTAAAAGGAAAAGTCGTTAAACTTCCCGCCACGTGCTAAGAATAAGAGCAACATTATTTTCAGTCTATCAACGAACTTTTACTCAGGTGTATCAGAAGACAGATGCTATGGTTGATATTCATTAGATAGGCATGCATTTTAATGGACATTCTTTCTAATAGTAAATTTTAAATTCTTTTGTTAATTTTTATTTCAATTCAGAAAAGTAACAAAACAAATTTTTTCGAAGAATATTTACAAATTCTTGCGAGACAATTTTAAATTTTCAAATATTTGAAACCTCCTTTAACTACATATTTGTAGGCGCGTGCCGTCTGTCTTTATATGAACATCTGCCGCCTTCGTCGCCCATACCTTGATCGGAGATGCATCTTGTAATATCAGCTGGTGCTTAGTTCCCCGTGCATATGTCGTGTTTGAAAGCCACTATTTAATGTAGATTGCTAGTAGTAGCCGCTGCTGCAGGATGAATTGGTACTTACTAAATAAACACTTGCTGTTCATATTACTCCGAAGATGTATATAATTAAATACCGCCAAAATATAATGCCGTCGTTATACTCATCTGCAAATTACAAAATAAGTTAATTGGTACCTGATATTTATATTTCTTTCATAACTTCCGTTAACTGTTCCTTTCAGGAAGAAGGATTATTATTTTCTTAAAATTCAAAGATTAATGTACTTACTTATCCTAACTAACAATTATCTTCACCATCAATATCGTGTAGAACTGTTCTCGGGTTCTTTTTTTATTCTTTTGCAAGATATTCGTAATTTCCTGTCCTTTTTTTGACCTGAACCTAGTTTTTATCTTAACTTGTTTTTGATACCATGATTGATTTGATTTCTTAATTATCACATTAGTTGTTCGATATTGATCATTATCGATTTCCTTACAGTACAAAAAAGGAGATATTTCGATTACTGATAGATAAAAAAAGAAACAAGAACAAGATAATGTTGACGTGCATACGTGAACTTTGCGAACTTAATATTTTTATTTTAAGAACTGCCAATAGTTCACCTACTGCATACAAATGGGAACCACAAATTTAAATGAATGCATTTGCTCTTATGTAACTCTTTAGCCGCAGTTGGAAATTCGAAGGTTCAGACTTCAAGTCAATAAAATTTCTGTTTCAACATCATTAAATGAGCAAGTTTAGTAAAACTTCATTTCTTTGCATTTCATAGAACTCAACAGTGGAGATATGCGTTTGTAGTAGATTTTAGGTCACAAAATTATTTTTTTATATCAGAACTTATTTTGATAACCCGTAATGGTTCTTTTCAACGTAGTCAGGATCTTAAAATCCGCATGACAGAAACGGCACAAGTCTAGCTCTGTCTCATTATCTATTTATGATAGAGAAATCACGTAAATTCTCCTGATATTCTCCAAAAAGAGAAAATTCCTTCAAATTAGCAAGTTTCCTGAACGGGGAGCTGTAGGCAAGAGAAGTTTCCCTTTTTTTTTGGAAATATCACACGTGACTACCCTATATCCGTTTGGAGCGTCAGCTACAGCTAAGGTAGAAGAAAAAATGTTTTATTGCACATATCCAATGGAGAATTTAGTATGAAACTTGTAAAACTTCAAATTTCAAATTCTAACTGAAGTCTGCAGAAATATTGTTTCAATTTATTAGTAATCATCAAGGGAGAAAGTTTATATCATGCTAAACACGATATATGCGCTCTCTACGTGATACCCCCACCGCAAATTACAACTCTCTCTAGTTTAATATCGAACACTGAATATAAAGAAGACCTTTTTACCATTGCGTGGTAGACCAAGATAGAGAATATTACAATATAAATTTTCGAAACAGATAGGATAGATTAGTGAATGAAAGACCTTCGAAAGGTCTTGCTACTTCATATTTTTTTGAAGAATCATTTTACCTATGAAAACCATTTATATGCCGCATCCACCATTTATCGCGAGTTCAAGCTCTCCTATTGTGCACGTTGTTCGTCTCAACATCAGCTAATTAATATCTGACCATATCCATTGTCCTGTCGCAGGCCTCAACATCTCTATACTTGGCAAAACATCCGCTCGGCAGAAACGGGCACCCAACTTTGCTGAGACTTGACAACGGACCCTTCCAACCATCTTAGAAGATCTTTATCACCATCCACACAACACCAACGCCTTCGCCAGTCAACCAGCGCCCCGTATACATAATCCATTATCAATATTTGCAACATTCTCCAACTTTCAACATTAGCCACGCCGATCAAGCACTGCCCTCTATACTTCAGGTACTCACGATCACCGCCCAGCTCATGAACATCAACTCGCTCCATACCCGACGCCATTTCGTCCATGCTGCTAACCCTTATCCAACGACTAATTCAGTGTCGGTGAACGAGAACATCGAACGTCATCTGCCTCGCAACCAGTTAATTCACTTCCGCATTAAGCTGAAGAAGTACTTGCTTACTTAAAACGGCCTCTCGCTTGCGGAACCAACAGTGACGAGAAAGGTCCTTTTTGCTCATTTCAAATGCCTGTAGAATTTTTAATTTTAGCATTACACCTTGCGAGGTTCTTGTGCACTTCATGGTTATCTGTGGTTTTGTAGAGTTCTGGGTTTTTCTAAGATCTTTGTTTATGAAGGGTTTAGTTTTCTGCAAATATGTAGAGTTTCTTCAGGCTTTTGATCTTTGTAATAAGATCCTAGATTTTCCCCGTTGTTCAGGTTCTTACAAATTCTCAGACTTATCTGACTTTACCTAATCTTTATCTAACCTTTAGATATACCAGGATCATCCAGCTTCCCTGATAGTTATGTCATTGATAAATACGCAAGATGCTGCCGGCCCTCCTGTGCAACAGAAATAATAAGATACTAACACGCTTTAAAGATGGAAAAAAACTCACATTTATTATATCTTAAATGGGAAAACCAATTTAGTCCGTACATAGTTACAAAGATTACGTTACATCCAGTGGTAATAGTAGTAATCAACGTAAAAAGTTCTCTCAACGTGCGTGGACCAGAATTTGACGTTAAAAACACGTTAACGTGGTAGAAATAATCACCTTATATTTTGGTAAAAGATTTATCGTCGTTGTGTCTTAATCTAGCAACCATCATCGATATATTAACGTATTTCCAATGTCTAGCTTAAAAAAGTTGTCGATTCTCGCAATACTTACGCCTTGATGTAATACATGCTGCTTCTTGGTTATAGGCTGGTCTTACCTCATGGAGCGCGGAAAGCTGGGCCTGGTATCTGTAGACGGTTCTTTTCACCACGTTATTGTTGCGATGAATTCCGAACGTTTCTAGAAAAGCCCCAACTCAGCATCCAAAATAAGTGACGCTCTAAACAAAGAATGATAAACTTATCCCAATGGTAATTAGTGAAATCAAAGTGAAGTGTCAATCAACATTCTCATCCTTCCGCACAATACATGCCACTGATCAGCCCGCAGTATTAGCGTACGCGGACGTTTCCTTGATGTTACATAAATAGAGTAGCAATGCGAAGCTTGTAAGATACAATAGTCCTCGTTGGATGATGGTGGAAGTCGTAAGCGGAAACGAGGATCGTTGAAATAGGACTAAATGGCGTCTGCAACATAACAATCTTTGCTGAGTAAGAAGACAAGTAGTGAAAGACATTCCGCTAGCAACAGTGACGGAGGTTAGTTAGAACAACCTGGACTAATGATATGTGCTGTGCAGTGGCTTGCATGGTACCTCACCCCTCGAAGTTCTATCGCAAAACCAACCTGACGACGACTTATCGCCATAGCGACAGAGATATTCAAGGGACCTGGACCTCCCATCTCAGGGGACGTCTGAGACAGAAGTAGAAGAGGCAGCCGGCAATCAGATGCTCACCAACTCCGATCAGAGCGACAAGTTGTTGCATAACAAAAATAAGGAAAGGATGTAGGCACCTTACCAACTTTGTTGTATCAATATGCGACATGAAACTTCTGAGATTTACAATTATTTAATTGTCTAATCAACTAAAAGGTAATTTTAACTGTTCAGGTATCTGTGTGTGCCAAACCTAAACAGATTGTTGTCATATTGTTAGCTGTTAAAATAAGTCAAGTATAGCACGCCAGAAAAAGATATTCTCAAGATTCCCAAAGACCTAGAAATGGCAAAGCCTACAATCAACAATACGATACACATTGTAAACGACAGGAAACAAAAAAGAACTCAACAGGCTAGAATAGTATTAGGGCCAAAAAATAAAAAGTTAGATTCGTTAGAAAAAGGTTTAGAAAATTAACTCCACCAGAAATTGCTACAGTAGGTATTATCTAGTACGAAGCCTTTATTACACAGAGAAAGTAAACGAAAATGTCTGTAACAACAAGAAAACATGTTTTTCTAAAAAAGAGTGTCGGAAATCTAGAACAGTTCTATGATCTCTGATACTATCTCGAATACATAAATTAATTGTTATGGTAATTCTGTTAGAGTACAACAGGACAACGACGTTTTAGTCAAGTGAGATTTCTTTTAGTTGTTCATGAGTAATATTTTATTTGTCAACCAATCATGAGTTTTGTCATTGGTAAGACGTCGTCGTGCTAACTGCTAACAGGCGCAGGCAGCAAATGACCTCATAGACTCCCTGAACTATTGACAACACTGTCAATTTCCATAAATGCAAACACAGCACTAACAGCAGCGCGCAATCATAGTTACCATTCCTGGCCACAACCATTATTAGTGCAGAGAATCTCGAGTGTACACCAATCAAGGCACAATTTTGATAGGACAATTTAGTCCGTGTATATGTAGTAGATACAAGAAATACAAAGTTTACAGATTGTCTCTTTTTCAGCCATCGGCAAAGAATTTTGCGATGAGTGAAATGAAAAATGCACAACGTAGAAAGCTTTCAATCTGGCCCAGATGGTGTCTGGGGCAGTGCAATGTCGAACACTTAGACAAAGCATTGGGTAGCATGGCAGTGGCTTCGGCGGTTATCAGCATCACTGGTCCTGTAGACGGCTCTTCTTCCCATGACGTTTCTAAGGAACGCTCAACTCAGACCGGAAGCCCAAAAGCTCCAATCAGTGGTGAAGAATGGAATCAAGCGAGAGCCAACGTTCTTTTCCGTCCGCCCAACACACGACGCTGATCAACTCGCAGTGTAAACGTATGCGGACGTCTTCTTGGTACTACATGTATAGAGGGGTAGGAAAAAGTTTGTGGAAGGAAGGAAGTTGTGCGCAAAACAAAGCTCGTTGGAATGCTGGAAATTGTGGATGGTATAAAACGCAGGATCAAATAGCGCCTATTTGGTTTACAAGAATTCTTAATAATCGTCCAATGATTAATGAAGACGAGTAGTAAGAAAACGTTCAGGTAGAAAGAGTAACAGAGCTTCAGGACATTTCTTAAACAATTTCTGCTGGGTACCCAAATTCAATACTGGAGATTTGCTAATTATAATTTATCTACTTGGCATTTTTAAATAAACGACACTACATATTTAATTGTTTTAAATAATTTGTATGGATAAACATACCTTATATGACGTAAAAGTTGATTGAAGCGGAATATTTCACCACTTTCTATTTTTTTTCACATTTCGTACCGTGAACGCTTTTAGCATAAGTATCTAGACTTGACCACCAGGTGTCCATTTGGACACGCAACTGCAGCTTGAAGAATGCACTGCAAAGTTTAGTTACTCGAATGAAGTATGCTAGTATGGTAGGTACCTCACTTTTCGAATCTTTCATTGCAGAACGATCTATAAAGTGCTGCCTGTAGATGGGTTGTTTTTCGTAATAGTTTTATCCGTCAGCAACTGAAACAAACTAAGCCTTTCAACCTAGGAAAAGTCGGATACAAAAATGAAGAGGACAACGATTGAGTAGAACCTTCCAGAACATTAAGATTGAAGAACAAACAGATTTTCTTAAGAAAAAAGACCAGATCATCGATTGCGGATTATTTTAATGCTACGTTCATTGTTAACTCTTCAGATAACTACATGAACATGATCTCCAACACAATCCTGTTAGAATACGATCGGACAGCTCCAAGTTTAAATTTCATTAGAATTTAAACAATGTAGTGATAAACGTTTCATTAGTTTTAGTTACAGAAGAAAGATATTTTGATACGTTGTATACTATACAGCCTTGCAGCCCGGCCCGATTGGGGACAAACTTAACGTGGCCCGAGAGAAGCCCCGAGAGGCCCGAGCAACCCGAGAAGCCCAAAGGGTCAAGAAATCTAAAAAACTCGACGAGCCCGAACGGCCTGACAGACTTGTATTTTACGACGGGTCCAAGAGGTCTGCCAGGCTCCAACAGCTCGATAGGCTCGACAAGACCAAATGGCCCGATTGACCAGACGTAGGCTTGAAAAGCCCAATAAATTTTTAAATTGAGATTCAAATCTAGTATACTAGTTAGGCTGTTAATCTCTCCTGGTCTGTGTTTTGCGATTTTGACCAAATCTCAAGCTACGTTTCTAAAGATTTTTAAGATTTCTCAGATTTCAATCTGTGACTTTTTTCTTGAGTACTTTGTGCAAAAATAGATTTTATAATACATAAAATACGCTTTGCATTATAGTCTGCCTGCTTGAAGTGTGAAACAATGTCCGGAAAATGAACAATCCGGACTGCAACAGACAAAGTAGGATTATTATAGACTGGTAGTACATCTAGACTTTACTGAAGTGTGGAGCTTATGTTTCTTTGATGTACTCGTACAAATTGAACCCAAACTGTAGGTATTTGAAATGATATAGAATTTTTCTCTCAAGGATATTTTTGATTGATCTATAGTTTGATAACTTTTGAGCCGGTAAGCACGTATACCTAAGGTGGTCCTACGAAGAGGGCCAATCACTAAAAGAAAGAAAGGACGGCCAAGAAAAGGATAGTTTGATAGCGTGCAAGAAAATCGCAGAAACCTCCTGTCGGGTTGGCTAGATCCGTCGACGCATGCTCGTTTTTCTTCTTGAGACCACTTTTTTACTATATATCCAATGCTCAATTAACAGCTGTACTATATTTCATACGAGCCTCACTTTTCTTATACAAGCACTCAGTTACACTAGAAATAGTCTTTCACTGACTAACATGAACATTACAACTGTAATGGATGGTCGGAAAATGAAAGGACTGTAATATTTCTAAACAAACTTAAGACTTAGTATTTAGTTTCAAATAAAATTTCTATCATCATGTTCAAACTAAGAACTAACTAAGATAAATGGTTTACTTCCTTACACTAGCATCGTCACCCATTACATCACTATGGTAGAATATAGTCTGTAAACATGAAACTCAAATTTGCTTTGTCTTGTTTTAGAGTATCTGTGTCCACTAACGTTTACTCTCACCATCGTTTTTGATCAAATTATCATCTTCCGTCTGTCTTGATTTCTACAGCTTGACTGTGAAAGAATTCAAACTGCAGTTGAGATGTTACAGAGTTTCTTCTCCAAAAATATTTTTCATCGATCTAAAATTTGATAACTTTTGAACCGGGAGGGAATTTTATAGAGATTCTGCACATATCTTGCAATTAGTAAAAATCACTTTTGTACCACTGGATGTGAAACAGGAAGTTCAGACCAAAGAAGGTGAATGTGCTATAATCAGTTTCTGGATTGGGTTGATTGAATCGATCTCTGTGTATTCGTTTTCTTTCTTGAAACCATTTACTGTATACTATCCGATACTCAACCGCCATAGTATATTCTTCTGGGCCTCAGTTTTTACAAATATCACAGACACTACTCTGACGAATTCGAGGCAGTCTTTACTGACGGTGATGAACATTCTAAGTATAGTGGATGATTAGGAAAAGCAAACTCAAGGTTTACTAAGTCTTTAAAGTGTTTACTTCACGGTGGTGATGTCAATGATTCCAGGCAATGATGGTGAGTAAATAACAAAACTCAAAAAACTCGAATAACAATTGTAATAATTCTTATCATTATTGTAAAAGGTTCCAATACAGGTATAATGAAAAAAATAATAATAAAAGCAAGATTAGATTAGTTTCTAATTGTGCATTTTTAAAACACAGTTTAAGAGATCTCCATACGAGTTAATATGCAAATTGTAACCTGAATTTCTTACCTTATCAAAAAATTGCAATCAGCGCAGCTGAGAAGGGTTGATGAATTTATTTTTAAACATTAAAACCAACTAAATTAAAACACAATAAAACCCCAAAAAAATAAAAATTTGATCTAATAATGTTTAAGTGAATATTTAATTCAGAATGATAGTAAAATTCTTCCCTGGAAATTATATAGTTTACGCACGAGCGTGACCAAAACCATTCAGTCCAAACCTTCTAATTTTCCCTGCCTTGTATAAAGAGGTGGAAGCCAATGTGTTTTCCTGTTAATTAGTCAACATGCTTTTTAAAAGGCACAGAAACACACCAAACTCTCCACAGGGAATATTCATCTATATAACAACCCAAATCCCAAAGCTTTCATATATCAAAGGAAACATTAAAGAAAGTAATTCCGAAAATATTATTTAAATCAACTTTTAGTGCGCTATTTACAAGTCGTTTTGAATTAAAAATAGAATTGCTTTTCTTATTGTTAGTTTCCATGAAATAAATAAAAAATTACTTGAAAATTAATTTCCTTCCCAGAAACGTAATGGTCATATATTTTTTGCTTTGCTTTCGATTATATCAAAGTTGACTAACCGTGAAATTTCAAACTTTATCCTATGTGTGTTTGCTAAATTTTGTTGTAAGAAAATCAATAAATAAAACTGCTAAATCCGAGAAAAAAGCTTTTCCCCATCTATTTACCTGAGATGACTCACAGGTAGACCCGATAAAAACAACGATGTACTATACACCATCCATAACGTGTGCCTGTTAGAGTGA
Source organism: Ignelater luminosus (assembly GCA_011009095.1). Lineage (NCBI taxonomy): Eukaryota > Metazoa > Arthropoda > Insecta > Coleoptera > Elateridae > Ignelater > Ignelater luminosus. Next base: position 90,621 of record VTPC01002927.1, on the reverse strand, counting down.
AAGCAAAAATGCTGCAGTGTATATTTAAGGGACCAATGAGATGGCGTCTAGAGACGTCGCGACGCGGGCACGGTTGCTAAGCTACCACCTTACTCATATACAGACACTGCAAAATCTTTGTTCACTTTTACTACCAGTAATAATAAATCAAAAAAAGAGAGACGAACTGTAGATATATTTTATCTTAATTAACTAGTATAACGTTTATTATTATCTAGATAACATTTAAATACAAATTAACCAGAAGATAAATTAATTAGATGTATTAGCAAATTGGAATAAGTTAATTATTTAAGTGTGTATAAATTTTATTTTTTAGCTTTCGTTTCACAGTGAGTTTAACTGCGTCAAATATTATGTCGTACGAAAAGATTGCGGATGAGGGATCTAGGGCGGGTCCTGCAGGTTACGGTCGATATCCTGCAGCTTCAAAAGCATCGTTCCTGTAACTACGGTAACCAATCCACCCCTTGCACCTGCCGCTGACAACCACCTACTTTACAGCTTACAAATCACCAAGCTCACTGCTCCATTATCTAGCCTTATAAATTATGCAGAACGGCCGGCTTTTTCATTACTTCTAAATGCAAATGAAATGGACAGTTCAGAAATTAACAAAATAACGATCAACACTTTTTTAAACAGTATATACTTAGGTACTTTATATTATACATTTTTTCAAACGTATTTTTGTTAGAATTTTATAAAATATTAATACATTTATCTCTCGCAATAATCTTCGGGCAAAACTTATTTGTTTAAGATATTTAAACATTTATTCATGCATTAAAGATTTTATATAGTATACACACACGTTATTATATCGGACAAAGGAAATTTCGTATGGTCACCTCACAAAGACACTGAAACCATTTAATCTCGCAACGGAAGTGTCGTTCGTTTCCGGTACAGGAACTCCCTTGCTGCCAAGAACCGGTTGCAGGTAGATAACACCGCATTCATTTCAATTTCTCGCGCGGACTTCACCGTTTTACTAGAGAATAGCCCCGATGTAGAAAAAAATAATCTTTCGTCCAGAGTATTATTAGCCCCTGTAAACTATAATTCTTCGTCGAGGGTCAGAATTGTGCTTAACCGGTTTATTATTATGACTCGTGCTTAACTTTTTAACCATGATGTTGAGCAAAAAATGTATTTTGTGCGAAAGGATTAGGTCAATATATCATATTTTATATGAATTTGTGAAGGACCAACCCTGGACAACCCTTTTTCAGTTTGTTTGTTTAGAATTAATTAATTGAAGACGTTAGGTGACGCTGTATATTTGAGTAACATATGCTTGAATGTGTTTTTTAAACGGTCAACTGCAAATAAAGTAGCGCGAAATGTATAGCAAGCGTTGCAGTTATTTCAAATTTTACACCTTGGTTCACATAATGCTAAATTTTCTTCGATATAACAAGAAGACCAAAATGGATTTTTGGGTATTCTAAACAAATCCAGTTTTTTTATTTGCGCGTTAAACTCACTTGGAACGCACTCCGAGCAAAACGGAAGGATTGACGTTAATCCAATAAAGTAAGTAATTGCGGAAAAGATAGCTGTAGCTTCCTCATACTTAGAAAATGTTTCCACACACCATTTCAATCCTATTTCAGATAGTTAATCTTTAAATTTCATTGAGTTTCTGTTCAGCCAAATCAAAAAGATAATAAATCCAAACAGGAAAACTAAGATGAACTAGAAGAAATATCAGGGATACAAAGGTTTTATGAACAAGAAAAAAACTGAATACAAAAAAAAATTAAATTAAAATTCTACGGACTGACTAACTATCACACAAAACAACCTTTACAATTGGGATTTGTCGATCTGCATCTGACTGATAAGCTCAAGTACCTACAGACTACCTACAGAACTTAGAAATTATTAAATAAAAATTAAACTGTGAAATTCTTCTACTTCCTACAACTAGACTGACTGTTACATACGTCACCGTGAAATGGCCTTGCTTCATAAAATAGTAACTTCTTATAATAAAATTCTAAGTAAGGGAAGGTTTACGTAGTGTTTTGTTTCAGCATATAATTTGAACCGGAACTTAGTATTTTTGAGCCGGGCTGGAGAATATCGAATCTTTCCGGTTGGAGATGGCGACCTTGTCGGCAAAGAATCTTCTGCACTTGGAATTCCACCGGGCACGATATGTACTAGATTGATGATAGATGAATACAGAAGTGTTCTATCAATGCATGGAACACCATCTGATCTTACACCTTCAGATCTTAGAAGATCTTAGATCTTGAATTTGGATGGGCACATCGCGAAATTATCCAAAAGTAACTATGAAATTATCATGTTGTGGCTGTTTCAGATGTGGTGTTTTTCCTACATACACTAAACACACTAAATACCTGCATGGGTAAGATAAACAATCGGGACAAGGCTAACGCAACATCTGGGAAAACAAATACAAAAAAATGAATCCAGCCATCAAAGAATTCAGAACTACCGGATTATGACAAGTGGACCATCATGTTTCTACGACGTCTTTCAAAACCAGTAATTGAAAAATTAAGAATTAAGCACGATCACCATTGATTTTAATATGTCTGCGGTGGCGTATTATCATGTGTGAAGCACAGTAAAGAACAGTAAAGGTGATAAAACAGCGCTTGAGTTTAAAGATCTGCCCAAGCCGAAATTTTCAGGGCGGGCCCGACCGGGCGTAAACTCGACACGGCTCGAAAATCATTTAAAAACGCTCGAAAGGTCCAATAGGTTTGGGAGGTGCAAACGAACCCGACAGAGCTGCGAAGCCTGACAGGTTCGAGACCCCTCAACAATTCTACAGGCTCGAATGACTCGACAGGACCGGGAGAACAACAGGTCTGAACGACCCGATAGGGCCAGAATGACCACCAGACCTTATAAGACCAACCGACCCGACAGATCGGAGTACTTTTTAAAAATTGAGTCTTCGCTTGCCTAGGAGTAAACTCGGCGCAGCTCGAAAAAAATTCGGAAAAGCTAGAAAGGCCCGAACGGCCCGACAGGTTCGGGAGGTGCGAACAACCCGACAGGGCCGGGAAGCTTGACAGATTTGAGATCCCTGAACGATTCGACAGGCCATATAAAACCAACAGACCCGGCAGGTCCGGAGTACTTTTTAAAAAGTGAGACCCAGCATGACTGAAACCCGTGCTTTGGGCAGGGCCGCACAACGACCCAACCGAGAAACTGGGCCCGTACAGGCTTCTACAGCACAGTACGAAACTTTTCCGCTTTGGTTCAGTATAATAACAGTGCCCGCCTCAGTCCATACGAAAACAACGCTCGTCTGACTCAGTAGGAAAAAGTCGGTCTGGTGTAGTACAAGAAATCCTCCTCTTTAGTTCAGTATGAAAATAACACCTTTCCGGGTGAGTTCAGAAATAACGCCTGTTCAAGTCAGTACGATAATCCAATTCAATACGAAAAAGATCTCGGCCCGGTCTCGTTCTGATCAGTACAAAAATAACTACCCGAAAAGCCTGATCCAATAAGCTCGGCAAATTCGACAAGCCCAGACAGCTTGACAAGCCCGACAGCATGAAAAAGCGCAAACAGCCCGATTGTCCAAAAAAGATAAACTGGATGGCCCCAGAGGGCCAAACGGTCGCAGACACCCGAGAAGCCTGAAAGGCCGAGAAATGCAAAAGGCCCAACAGACCCGTATGGTCCGACAGGCTCTAGAGATCAAAACGGCCTGATAGACCCGAAGGGCTGAGAAGTCCAAAAGGACCGACAGATCCGATGGCCCAAGAAGCCCGAAGGGTTAAAAGTCCAAAAGGTCTGACAGACCCGTATGGCCCAACAGGGCCAACAGTTTGACAAGCCGAACTACTCGAGAAACCCGAACGACCCGATGAATTTTTCAAATGAAGCCCGACCGGAATCCTAGCTTCGAGTAGGGTCGCGCAAAGGTTCGACTAAAAGACCCCGCCCGTGCAAGCCTCTGGGCTTTAGTTTTATATTACAAAGAAAAATGCTATAAGTGTCCACATTAATGTGCAGACTTGATTTTAGTCTGTTCAACTAGGGTGAGGTCACCTAAGAGGAGACGAAAACATAGGGAGAGTAACAATGTTTAGTGTACCTAGAGAGAAATAATGAGAGAAGCGGTGAAGCAATTTATTATCCTAACAATATGTCAGCTTTCCATAGCTTTAGTTCTTGCATTCTTCTGCTGGAACTTGAAAACTGACTCAGAAGACACATCATGTTTATAATGGATGCAGCAGCAAAAACGAATTTGAACTGATACATTTTACTGAATTACATTTATTCAAACATCATTATACTTGCTATAGATTATAAATGAAGTTCACCAAAATGTGTTAGAAACTTAGTACAGGTACTAAAACATCTACCAAGTCACGATGGGTTATACGGAAGCGAAGACTATTTATTTACATGATATGCTTAGCGTTTGTCCAATATGTCAGTTCTAGACCAGAAACATGTTATTGTTTTAACTCACTGCTGCTGCTGTGCTGTGGATGGTAACAGAGTTGGCAAAAAAATCGCAGCGCTATTTCCGTTCGGATAGACCTGCTGATAATCTTCAATTGCAGGTGGTTACGGTTTACCTGGATTGTCACTTTTGTAATCTCTCTAGACTTTTGAGGAACGCTCGTTTCTGACAATGAGTCATGGTACGCTTTGTTGTAACTATTTTAATTAGGAGTAATCTTGCTGTAGAAAGGTCCGTGTAACTATAATCAGTTGGTATTTACTAAAGATAAATCCTATCAGGATGAACCCCATGAAAAAGCTACTGGTAATAAATTTTATTTACCCATAAGAACTTTTTTACAAAAACCTATAACTGTGCAATTTGAATTTAAATGTGCAATGATTTTTCGTAACGTCTTAATATATGAAACACGTCAAAATCAAAGAAATATTTGCATTAAATCGGAGGAAGTTAGTCCAAGTCATTTGTTTATTTTATTGTCTTTTGCACTTGCTGCATTAAATTTTGTCTTTCTTATAAGATTCACCATGTAGTTGAAAAACAATAAACCTGTTTATTAGTTCAAGCAAGCAGAATTTGCTTAGACCGACAAACCTTTTTTTCCCTAACAATATCTATGTTACTTAAACTTTTTTATAAATTGGCCTTATTATTTCTGACTCTTGGCATCTCACCCTTTGCTTTGGTTTTCTCAAACAACTGGAATTGAATATTTCCAACGTTGTCTTATGAGGATTTTTAGTCAGCACAATTTCAGACACTGTACAACGTTTTCAGATTTTTTCCTCGGACCATCTGCACTGAATGGTGGTAAAGGGCTGATTTTCTAAGCTGTAATATATTCTAAATCTGCAAGCTAGCATGCCTCCAGCTAATTTGGGGCTGAGTTTCAGCAAAGTTTGCATTAGTAAAATTATGTTGATCCACATGTCATAATCCGGTAGCTCTGGATTTTTTGATGGCTGTTTTCATAGTCACTGTATACTCTTTTGTCATTTATTTTCCCGGATGCTGTGTTAGCCTTGTTCCGATTACAAACAGTTTAACAAATCAGACGATGCTACTGCTCTTTTGTTCAAGACTTCTGGCAAAGAATTTTTGAATTTAAACCTACTTTCACATTTGGCTGTCATTGAATGCACTGTCTAGGTAATCTTGAAAGAAGATTACAAAATTTGAATCAGAAATTGTTAGAACCAAATGCCCATGAATCAGTAGAGGTTTGGTCATCGAGTTTGACAGTCAATTTACTCTGACTAATTTACCTTCGTTGTAAAAGAGCATATTTTATCGTAAATTCCTTCATTCGCTGTGCTCTCTCATTATTTAGAATATACAGTCATATTATAACTTTGATGGCAAGAAACCTAACTAGGTCTAGACTTACGTAGGTGCAACGAAATATTTTGTATCCCCGTGCAGCAAGAATTTTGCATCCCTTTGCAAAGAATTCTACAACGACTTGTTCCAGAATGGGCAGTCTAAGAACTTCATTGTAAATCTCCCTGGAGTGGGATTCTTATGACAGCAAGTTACTACTGTATTCAAGATTTATGAATTTAAAGATGACACCAAATTGGTATCTCAGTATATTTACTGTTTGACTAGGCATCTTAATATGAAAAATCTTCATGTTGACCTAAGAAAAGTATTAAACGTAGAGTTCACTGATCAAATATCAAACGTCTCAAAAACCAATATATACAACTGTTTTAAAGGTTTGATTGACAAATTGATGTTGCAGTCGCGACTTAGACTCAAAACTTATTTAGGTAAGAGCATTTGGAAATTGTTTTTGACTGGTGTATCTACACTTTTGACATCTATAATTTTTTTATAACAGGCAAGGACGACTAATCAAAGAGGGCGGCGGCGTTTGGCTCTAAAAGATTGACCAGACCAGACCAAGATTCCCTTAAACGTTATACCTTGTACCGTTTCGGAGTTATATCAAACATGAGTCGGTGACTGATATCAACCTGCGATTTCAACGGTCGTGTTTCTCTGAATCATGCCAAGTTTTCAGAGTAAGGTAACATTTGCGAGTTACAGCTTCGGAAACCGACAAGTACACAGGATCTCTAAACTCTAAATCAGCCAAGGTAAATCCGAGTTCTAAAGATAGGAAAATCTAAGGTGATGTAAAACTTAGATCAGGTCAAGGCAGTTCAGATCCACTTCACTTTTGTCCAGTGTTCAGCGTTCAACAGACAACAGTCAGCGATCAATGAATAAAAGATTACGAGGTTAGTGCCGAAGTGGCAGGTCAGATGAGGGTGTTTTTCTAGTTTTGCTACTAAAATCGTATTTAGGTAGCGCTAGTTTCCTTACTGGCTAATCTAACATTTTCAAAATGTGAAAATCATTTGACAATTTAATAAGAAAGTTTTCGTATAATGTTTTCTTGATCATTACGTTTGCTTTTGCAAGTTTGAATAGGCGATTTATTATTATTATTATTGTGACAGCGTGGTTGAAAAATGCCAATCTCGTTTATGTAACAAAGACTTGCAGAGTTTCTTTCCGAGGTGCAAATAGAATACTAAACACCTAGGACCGATATTTGACAAAATACATAGCTTTCTATCTCATCATCTATTCTACCATAAAACCTAACAAGCAGCGCTGAACATCATTCATAAAATATCTACCTCAGTCTAGCTTCGATGTCAGAATCGTATTGAAGAGCTTCTAATTGTCTGTTCAAAAACAAAAAGGTTTTAGTTAGAGTATAAAATACAGCGAAATCAAATAGAAAGCGTTGAAAAAAACCCGGGTGAAAGAAAGACGGCCAAGAAGGGAAGAAACCGAAAAAACTGAAAAAATAAGGAAAACATTTGCAAGCTCAAAAAGAGATTTTATTTTCTGTTCAGAAGGTGAGTTGTAAATGACCAAAAATAGATTTTTGGATTTTTATAAACCATCAATACATTTCCTAGGCCTCACCGAGTTGTATATAGAAACCTTTTGCAGTCCTCTAGCTTAACGTTTAGCAAATTGTGATGATTTTCAATCAAAATTACCTTCAGGTCTTTGACAGATTCTTTAGTGGAAGCTTGTCAATAAAACGCTATATGAAGTCAAGAACTTGCACAGTTTGACTATCAGAATTATAAACAATACCAGTTAAACCAAGATTAAGCATGTTGTGGTTTCCGAATGACTGTTTCTCAAAATTATTAAAATAAAGCAGAAAACTCTAAAAGGCACTCAAATTGTAGATTTTATGTAGTCTGCTTTGATCAGAATCCGTTAGCATAGTACATTATTCGGCAAAGTATCAACAATGAGTTTGCACGAAAGAGGCCAATGTGCAGAAATATAAGTAAGCTGCCGGTTTCAAAAGAGATTTGAAAGACAATTGTAAAGACAAAGAAACAATCAGAATATCCTGCACGGGCGGAAATTTCCAGGCCCGTCCCGTCCCAGCCCGACTGGGTATAAACTTGACACGGTCCAAGAAAAACGCGGTAACTCTTTGATCAGCCCGAAAAGTCCGAACGGTCCGACAGATTCGAACAGCCCGGCAGGCCCGAACGACTTGAGAGGCTCGCCAAGCCCTAAGCCCCGAACGGCACGACAGACCGCGCAAAGATCCGACCAAGAAGCCAGTCTCGTCTACGGTGCAATGTAAAAATAATGCGTGTCCGGGTTAGTACGAAAAAGATCTCGGTCCGATGCAGTACAAAGATTTTCCGCTGCGGTTTAGTACGAAAATAACACCCACTCAAGTCAAGTTTTCAAACAGTGCACTACGAAAATCGTCCGTTTTGGATCAGTAGAGAAATAACAGCCTTAAGCTTGACGAAACGAGCAGACAAGCCCGACAAGCGTGAACGGCTCAAACGGATCGACAGATTCGAAAAGCCCGGACGGCCCGAGAGAACAGAATCACCCGACAGGCTCGACAAGCCCAAACGGCCCATTTGACCAGATGTAGGCTTAAAAAGCCCGATAGATTTTTAAAATAAGCACGGCCCTACTTGAACCCGAGTAAAGGCCCGATTAATCTATCTGTCGATGCTGACATTTTGATTCGCTTCTTTAGACATGACAAAGTCAAGCAAGATATAGAGCAATTTCCATTTCTACTCACCTTGTCAATTTACCTTTAACCGATGTTTACCTTTGCTACAACAACAAATAGAAAAACGAGCATTTTAAATTTTATAGCCGCAAGAGATTAGAAGAATACAATGTTGGCAATATAATAACAGAGAAAACCACTTGCAATGAAAGTCAAAGTTTCTCCAAACCATCTTTGGTTGAATCAATATTTCTCAGCTATCGATGCCCTATCGTTGAGTTACTACACCTCAATGGCACTCTTCTGTGCTTTGTATCAAATAGGAATAGAAATCATGCTAAAGTTTTCATCGTCTCCAGCATCCTGAATGGGTTGTCTCTTCGATCCATGACTGCTTGCTTTATTGAAAGTTAAACCTTGTCCTCGTCTGAAGCCTAATTTAGTCATATTTTGAAGAAGAAGCGTTAGTAACTCAGAGTGAAATCCAAAATTTGTACTTCGTGTTGCCAAATATTTTTTCTCAAACTGTAAAGATTCAGTAGCGGATTTGGATCCGCTGAGTTATTTTATGCCTGTAGTTCTTCTTTGGTTTTGATCTCGTGTCCTTGATGTCAATACAGTGTTTCATTTCTTATGATCAATCGAGTGTTTGAGAAGATTATTTCTGTGCAATATGTGAAGATAGCTACTCCAAAGTTTCAGATAAAGCTGATTCTCAAATGGATTTTCTTTCTATAGTTAGGTGGAGATGTTTAAGAAAATGACCTGGATTTTTTAGAATTCGTGAAAGAGAATCCCAAGATCTGGGCAACACGTATCATGAGATATAATTAATATCTACCGATGGCTCTAATTTTATAGAAGTAATAATTTACTTTGGTTTTATAATACTTTTATGGCTTTCGTAATTTAGTCCGCATCCGCTCAAATTATTGATTTTATCATGATGCCAGAGAATAGATATTTGCATATTACAATTTTACAATGAAGTATAAGCATTTCATGCTTAGATCATTATTTACCTTCAATATTTGATTCATAAAAGCAAGACCATTTCTAGTAAATAAATATTGAGAATAATCGAAACATAAATTTCTAAATTATTCATTAGCAAAGACCAATTAAATAAAAATAAAAACAAGAATAACCGCCTCACCTGCGTGATTCGAATTTTATGTCTACTATGTACTTTTATATGACTAATCAACTTCATACAAAACTTCAATTTCTAAGCGAATAACATTATGTGAAGGAATTTATGCTTATTTAGATCATCCAAGTTGGCAGGTAGTAGATGTATTTCAGTGTTTGTTTCGCATACACCACATACTGTATTGTATAATCTAGACACTTTTACATGTATGTAAACGTAAGAATTTATAAATATTGATAAGCGCACCATCCATTTTGAGAAACGTCCAAGGTGCAACTCGTAAAACTGGGATTAACTTTCTGAATACAAGATTAAGTTCGACCGCAATGCATTTTTTAGAAGAGAAAGATATGATCTGACGGATGCTGCATACTGCGACAGAATAACAATAACTTTATGCGGTTTTTCTGGCGCCTGTGTTTAGATTTTATTTTCTGTTTAATAACAAATGCCTTTAAAACACTTGCAATGCCACTCGTTTTATTTTGCAATAAAAACTCTTTTATGGTTTTTCTAATAAAAACCTTTTGTAAATCTGTGTTTGTTCCTTTATCGACAAAAAAGGATTAAAAAAAAACTTGAAAATCACTCATCGCTTTGAAAGATTAAAAAGATGAAAAAACACATGTATTTATTTCGTTGAACGGATACAATCGCGCATTCTTTTCGGCAAAGCAGATGTCTGACCATAATCAACTGATTGTACAGGTATAGTAGCAGAGTGATGGCATATATTGTCATTATCCGGCTACATCAAGAGATGTTGCGTGAGCAGATGAACCAGGAACAGCTGGAACACGGGGTTGGTAATGATAATCACCAACGTGTGTACACTCGATAAGTAGCCAAACAGCTGGATCGTTTAAAAAAATTAATGTATCTTAAAAATATTGCAGATAAATATGTTAATGATTCTCGAAAATTAATCATCAGATTGTTAAACTGCGATTTAATCGTTGATTAGATTAGAACGTAGACGGGATTAAGCATCTCCGGAGGTTCATTCGAACTTTGAGTCTCGCAGTCAGTACATTCGAATTTAAAATGAGTATTGTGTTTTTAAGAATTTGATTGGGTTTTCCGTTAGTGGATAATTAAATTGATACTTTTAAAATATCTAAAAATAGAACTGACGGAATGTTTTTGGCATTTTCAAAATGAAGATGCAAAAATATCATCCTTCCACGAAAATTGAAAGGATTTCCTTCATCAAATCGTGAAAACTGAGCTAAACTCAAATTCAGCCTTTATCTATTAATTCTACGTTAATCACATATCATATTATGTCACTAGCAATATATGTTTTTGTAATTTAAAATAGGTACATGCACGAAACAAATCTCAATAAGAAATTTGACAGCCTGACATTAAATATGCATGAAAGGTACTATTGTGAGTAAGTATGACTGTACCTCTAACCAACTGAGGTCGTTTTTCTACAGATAAACAATTGCCTATTATTTATCTTTAATATTGAAACTTCCAAGATACAATCGTTACGCAACGAAACACGATAATGTCGGTTTTTTCGTAATTTCTTAAAACGGGGCCATTTTTGTCAATCAATAAACCAACAAGAACAATTTTCTAATTCAAATTTAATTCAATTCGGTCTGCTGTAAATAAGAAAAAATAATTTGGATCGCAGAATACTCAGTCTGAACCAGAAGAAGGCAAAAGAAGAATTCAAGGAACATTTCAACGATTTGTTTGCCATCAAAATTAATTAATGATAAGAAAAGTATGTCTTTTTGATATACAATCAATTTTGTTTACAATCAAATCGTTAGTGCAATTGACCCTAAGTTCTAAGGATCCATTACTTATAAATAAAAATGAAAAAACAATAAAGAAGTGACTTCTAAACAAATTCCAAAATTTCAGGTTTCAGGTAATTTCTAACCTCTTGATCAAAAAGTTTTTTCAAAGTCTCTGAGTGTATTTCAAATGGCTAGAAGTGATATTAGGGTTGTTACTGGTTTAATAGGCTATAGTCAGCTAAAAACGCATCTTTATGTCGTGGTGTTGCATTTTTCAAAAGGTCTTACTATTACAATAATGCTCCATGCTGCTTTTTCCGGTTGGAGATAATCAACTTGGACAATGAATACAAATGTCCAAATGTTCTAAACTGTCATAAATATGACCTTTCTCTTTGATAAAGCATTTTCTATAGTGATATCATTGCAAGTGCCCATGTTGGCTGCACATTATTAGAATGATCGTTCCCAATTAGGATTTTAACAAGAACTTATAAGAACATTTTTTGCAACTGCACTAGTCAGTAACTAATCTACTTAATTGTACTAGTTTTCAATTTTATCACAAGACTTTACTCAAGGAAGTTCGGAAATTGCTTTTGCAGTAGATAGTAGACCTTACTATCTTAAAAACACCAAATCACGACAGCTTGTAGTTGATTTAGTAGATACATAGATACGAGGTGTGCAATTACAGCAATGAGACTGATTTTCTATAATTTTTTTTTGTTCAATTAAAATTACAATTCTACGTTGTCTTTTTTAAAGTAATTGCCTTGGGAAGCCACACAGCGATGGAGACGATTTTTTCACTCTTCATAGCAGTGCTGGAACTCAAATACTGAAATTGCCTTCAGCTGGACGGTTATGGCAGTTTTAATGTCTTCTAGTGTCCCAAAACGACGTCCTTTGGGGTGATTTTCCAATCTTGGAAAGAGAAAAAAGTTACAGGAACTCAAGTCGGGAAAATAAGGGGGCTGAGGAGCCACAGGAATGTCTTTACTTGGCAAAAACTTGCCATTAGTTGAGAATGAAGTTTTTCAAGAACTACTTGGTAAAATTGTTGGTTTACCGTTTAGCCTTGAGGCACAAACTCTTTGTGGACGATTTCCTGGCTATCGAAAAAGCAAATCAGCATGGTTTTGATCTTGAACTTGTTCATTCTTGCTTTTTTGGCCTTGGTGAGCTTAAAGTGTGCTATTCCTGGCTCTGGAGCTTTGTTTCTGGGTAGTACTAAAAGACCCAAAATTCATCACCAGTAATGATACGTTCCAGAAAATGAGATCAAGGCACATGTTGTATTTTGTTCCTGCGAAAGGTTTTTCGAAACTATTTTTGCGCCGATTTTCCTCATTCCCAATTCATTGGTGAAAATCTCATGAATGGTGGTGTGAGTCAAATTCAACTGTTCCGCGATAATTCTGACTGTCAAGTGATAATCAGAACGTACAAGATCCCGGATTTCGGCAACATTTTCGTCAGTTCTTGCAGTTGCAGGCTTTTTTCTGGGAAGTTCATCTCCATTCTGTTTTTATCCTTCTGAAAATGCCTTAAACCACCTGCAAACTTGGGCCCTTGACAATACATTGTCTCCATAGGCCTGCTGAAGCTTTGCAAAAGTTTCTGTCGCACTGTGACCAAGTCTGAAGCAAAACCTGTTAGTACAACGTTGCTAGAAATTGATATCACTCATCGCATGTTGGCCCACCTTCCCTCTAAAGCGGTAGCCCCTATTGTTGCCACATCGGACGCTACGTTGCCCGTCTCATTAGTTTATTTACACACCTCGTATATAGGAAAGAATGTTTCTATAAAATACTAAAGGAAATTAAAGTTTAAAACTATTTGCTTTGGTCATTTTATCGGCAGTTTATTTAGCCAGCGTTGAGTGTAGCATGTTAGTCATTTGGCAATAAATTGGATGCCAGGAAAAAATTGTTAAAATTATAAAGCTCCATTATCTTCGTTTTTATCAGCAGATACATCTTTTGTTTTAAACTACCTTAGCTCCAAAGCTACCATTTGCAAAAGATTAGTAAGGTCTGTTCAGTAACTAAGAATTAGAAATCCTTGCTTTTATTATGAATACTGACTCTTTTATACTAACTCTTTTTCCTGCCCTTAACTACCTCAACAATTACCTTTCAGACCTGTCAAACTTTCATATTAAGATAAGGACATCGACCCAAGAGAGAGTTCTTAATGCCTGCAACGTCTAAGAGTAATCCTTTAAACCTCCCTTGAAAAGTATAACAAACAACACTACGTAGCAGAATGTCTGATGGAAAATGGGAACTATGACGAACTGGGAACGTCGCGCCCAGAGTTGGATATTTTCATTAAACCGCAAACAGTTCTGAAGTTAATTTTTTTTAGTTTTAGGTGTTATAAATCATTGAACGTACTCTGTAAATTTTAGTGAACTCTAGAGACACCTACATTTACAGTCAGAATCTTTGCTAGTTTTATTCAATAAAAGAAAAATTGGAAACGTAAAAAATTCTGTGGAGCTTGATTAGTCTATTATACCGATGCATGGTTTCAATCTCTAAGGTACCACAGGATGTGTTTATCAAAAAAAACAGAACATCAGTTAGTCTTGGTCTACATACAATAGTATTTCAAGCAGAGATATACAAAATACTAACCTCTGCTATTAAAGTAAGAAAGTCTTTACGAACACCGAAAGCCAGGCCGCGACAAGGGTCTTGAATCTTGCGAAGTAGTTAAACTCGTGTCTTGTATTGGCTTACATTTCCATGTTAAACAAAGTAAAATTAATAAGAAAACCAAAAAGCTGATCGCTTGACAAAGGACGGAAAGAAATATTATTATTTATAGGACATAATGTAAAGAAGCAGAAGATTAGAAAAGTACCAAGAACATTAGGAAAAGACCCTGAATTAAAGACAGTCCAAAAGTTTTATTTCCTTTTAAAGAGAGTAAGCAGGAGCTTGTGACACAACTTTTGCAACTTTTCACATTTTATTTTACATTTTTTAGTAAGAAGTACATTGCACGGCGCGGCGTCCGTAGCAAAATCAGAAATGCGTATTGTGTCAGAAATGTCTGCTAGTTGCATAAATAACATGCTCAAGTATCTCAGTGTAAATTGAAATATGAGAAGTTTGATTTAATAGGCCTAGCTACTGAAGGAATTAGTAACTAGGTATTTTATTTGAACTTCTTAACAACCCCTTAGCCATAAGTAAATTTAAAAGAGAGCAATCTTTATTATTCGGCCAATCTTTTTATAGGAAAGTGCAAAGGCATAGTATGCTAAACTCTCTAGATTTTTTCCTAGAACATGCAGAACACTTTTCAAAGTAAGCTAAGCCCGTCGTTGCCCATCCGTGGCTATACACTGCTTCTCCATTATGGGTATTACGCAAGAATCAGTATACAGAAGCTACAATAAAGAAGAAAAAGCTCTAAATGCACAGATTGAATTATGCTTTCCTAAATAAAGTTACAGCTTGGAAGATTCTCTCAAATAATCGAAAGATGTTTCTTGGCACTTTCCAAATTTGGGATATATTGAGTCATCCTCTACGTCCATTAATGACTGGCGTCTTTCAAAAAGTGCTATTCCCCGCTAAAACACTCATGAGAAGACTTGAAAAAAACAAGTTGGAGCCTTTTGGTTCCAAAAGGTGTTCTTGCCTTTACATCGGCCTTCTTATTGCTGTAGAATCTCAACGACGATACTTTTGTATGACCCGTAATGAAAGAATATTCTGATTCTAAGCCAACAGAGAGATTTTTAAAAAGACTTGCTAAATCTTCTCACTAGACACAAGTAAAAGTAGATCAACTTTGACAAGAATCCTTAATGAGAAAGTTTACTGGCCTAAGAAGTCTTGCTGACTTCCTGTCAACAACGTTTCTGCTGAAATGTAGTAACAACCCTCAGACCTCGGCCATTAGCTCAAAGTTTAGTATGTTTTAATGTTTTATGAAGTGTCTATAACTGCTGGTGAAAATGCAAATTTTAAATTTAAATTCCGACAAAAGCTGTATTGGTATTTGTAATTTGTAACAGTGAATTTGCAATGTTTTGTAGCTAAGGCGGAAGAACCTTATTTAAACCTTGAATACCGCCGTTTGGATGGATTTTTTATTTGTTAAAACACGGGAATGCTTCTGCTACTGTTATTGACAACAAGGCGACGCGGCGGAATAGGAAGCTTCATGAACATGGGAATGTCCATACTCAGTAATGGAAAGTCTTCTTATCATCACAGCTCTAGTTGTAAATAATCTCCTGTGGGGTTCTGAACAGGCAAGATTTAAGACTATTGGCTATATTACCGACACGTTTGACGACACTGTATTAAAAATGAAACAAGGAGCTTCAAGACTTGCAAAAATGGTGTAACAGAGACGAACAAAAATGGGTTGTTTGTTTGCTTACACAATGACCCATACAGGATCTCTAATCCACATTTTCAAAATCGATGAAGAAGTCTAGTAGGTACTAATATTCAGCCTGCACGGATAGAGCGGCTGTTGCTAAAAATGACCCACTGGGTTTATACAAAAATTATCTAGTGTGGAGACCAAGAATCAACATTAAAGAATGTCAAACTAACCAAGATGTAAAGTTAACTTACTAACCAAAACAACGCACACGAAAACGTCTACTACCCACTTCTTAACTGAGAAGGTACAAAGTATACAAATCAAAACATAGCACGAAAGAAATCCACAAATTAATATTTCGGCATCATACGGTAGGTATAAGTGCTGATAAAATCAAGAGGAAGTATTCTCCTAATAAACCATTCGGTACTATTATCCTTATAATGAACAAATGGGAAAATGCAAATGTTATTCCGGAATTGGACCGAATAGCCTTTTGTGTAACGCTTGAAAAACAACGCAAGGTGCAAAACTATCTACAGACTATTTGTAAAATTGCATCGGTACTTATGCTACTGTGCTACTGCAAACATGCACTAAAATCAAACTGCTCCAGATTATAAATAACAAAAGCTATGAGAACGATTCCTACAGCAACAATTCTACTGGATCTTCCTTTGCTAGATCTTCCGATACAAGAAAAAGCAAGATTATTCTTACATAAACTAAAAAATGCATTCAGGCCACTGCACACTCTGAAAAGAGATAAGTAACCCTGCCTTCGACATGAGATCAATCTGTATTATTCCAACAACACACCTGGATAAAGATTTAAAAGTAGCTATTAACAGAGAAATCTGGAACAGTACTGTACAAATGCCATTCAATGGACCGATCTGATTTATTGACAGATCAAAGTCCTTGGAAAGCAGTGGTGTAGAAGTATATAGCATGAAACCGTAGGTAGAAGTTTGGTTATTCCTAAGTAGATATGTATATACAATACTAAGCTGCATGAAGCAAAGCCTGAAAAAATCATGTAAGCAAATGTATTTACATGTGCGCAAACAGTCCAGCAGCATTTAAAATTTTTCATCGGATAAAATTGACATCAAAACTCGTAATGAACGCCTGGCTGACCAAAACATTTAGACTAATTTGGATGCCAGGGCTAGTCCTGTGCAGGAGATTTTCCGATTTTCCTGCCCCACCGGGACTTCACGCGGCCCGAAAGAAACCCGGTAACTTCTTGATTGGCCCGAAAAGTCCAAAAGGCGCGAACTGCTCGCTAGGCTCGAGAGGCCCGACAGGCCCAATAAGACCGAACGACCGACAATCCCAATTGTGCCTACACTCGAGCTTTAGGCCGAACCACACAAAGGTACGACTAAGAAACCCAGCCCGTGCATGCTTTTACGATACAGTACGAAACTCTTCCGCTTCGGTTCAGTATAAAAGTAATGCCTGTCCCAATCCGTATGACTCAATAAGAAAAAGTTCTTGATCGGGTGCAGTAAGAAAATTCTCTTCTTCGGTTTAATATGAAAATAATACTTGTCCGGGTCGGTACGAAAATAACCCGTCTGGGTCAATACGAAAAAGATCTCGGTTCGCTTCGGATCAGTAAAAAAATATTGGCCTGAAAAGCCCGACGGATCGGTTCGATAAGCTTGACAGGTTTGACAAGTCCGACAGGCCCGGATAGACCAATTGATCCGCCGTAGGCCCGTAGAGCCCAATAAGACTTTAAAATGAGGCGCGGCCCTATCCGAGACCGAGTTTCGGGCCGGCCTGCACAACGGCCCGACTACAAAACCTGGCCCGTGCAGGTCTGTAGTCAGGGCATACTGGAAGCCAATTGTTTAGCTCAATTGGAATCAGAAAACTCTTCTACATAAGTGTTTTATTAGAGAAACTATAAATCCATGGATAAAAGAGCAAGGAAACCAGATCTGGGCCAATTATGTCAGAAACAGGCACGAGAAGCTATTCATCTCACCTCCACAGAATGAAACTGTTTAACGGTGATCTGGACTGCAGACTATGCGAAGAAGGACTTGTCTTATCAAAAATTCTAACTATTCGGGTTTGTTATATTGCAACCAAATGACTTTAGTTTTTATTCAGCTAAGTACCTGTGTCATATGGTTAAAGGCGCAAGATTGCTAAATTGGAGCCAAAAGTAACTGGGGAAGCATAATAAGCCGTTCGTGGCTGCAATGTATCTGGTGTATTAGACAGGTCCTAGCTTCTATAATAATAATAATAATAATACAACAGGACACTGCCGACTGAACAAGCATCTTTGCACTGAAAGAGTTTTTCCCGATCCTACACGTAGAGGTTGCGCAGAAGAGATGATATAATGTAATATGCTATTGGAAGAGAATGAGCTTCATTTCTAAATTACCATAGAACTATGTATCAGTGCCAACTAATTATGTAGGTAAGTATTAGTATCATTTAACAGCTAGAACAGCGTTGATACCATAATGGATCGTTAACCTCTCGCAAAAAATTTATTTACGAAATAGCAAAATTAATTAAATTAGAAAAAGCAAATCTGCTAATTGTAAGAGTTGGTCAACAGTGAATCTTAATTCCAATTGTTGGACGATAAGGTTTTCACTTCGTCATTTTTACTTCGATTTTTGGATTTTGAATCCATTTGGGTTTATAACACTAGCAGTCTCAAAGCAATAATTGAAGAATTTAAATCTTTTTCTCTTTTCGGTTTCTTCATCTGAAGAATTGAAATATTTTTCTAATCTAAACTAAAACCATTTAGCTGCGAAAACTATACGCAAGATCTTAAATTTCGTGCATAACACAATTAGAAAAAAGAAAGCAAAGAAATTTTAGTAAGCTTAATTACTAGAACTGAAGAGTAAATTGCAGGAATAGGAAGATCACAAAGAAGAAAATTAAAATAAAGAGGGAAAATTAGAAAACTTAAAACATGAACAACTGCACTTGTTTCTTTGTGAGAACCAGTTTCATTATAAAAATGGGTCTCCTAGTGGTGACAAATGCAAAAATTTTGATTATTCACTTGTGTCAGCCACCTACGGGAGAGATGAGTCAAAACATGAATTTTATTTCATTCTTCTTTTATAAAAAAGATAATTGTAGGAATTAACTTAATTATTGATATTAAAACTGAAAATTAATAATTAAAGAAACTTTTGGAATTTATAAGTAGATTTCTATATCAAGGAATTTTCTTAATTTTGGCTAAGTTATCATTTGGGAAGAAATATGTTTTTGTAAGAAATTCTATTATAGGTATATAAGAAAAAAAATGATCGTAATCCAGATTATAGATGTTCATTAATGATTGCGATTCTTGCTTAGATTACATCCTGCAAGCGATTTACTTTTTTAAGTGTTTAAGCAGAAATAGAAGACACTGTCGGAAATGCGTACGTAGGGAATTGCAACATCTCGGCAAACGCATGTCTGCAAATCAGCCTGCATTTGCATAATACGGTTTGATAATCTGCTCCGATCAGCAGCGCGAAACAAAATTCCACACTGCACTGCGTGCAAAATATTTTTAATCTTCAACAATATTTCAAAATATAATAATTACAATAATTGTGTTGCATCACTGAAAATTGCGGTCAAATTTGTTCAATAACAAATAATTTTGTTTGTTATACATTGAAATACCACTGCCAATGAAATAAATAATATTACCGAGTAAAGCTTGACATACAAAATTTTAATATTGCAAATCGCAAGAAAGGATCATACTTCATACCTGATGTGAGAGCTTAATGACCTTGCAATAAATCTTAAGCCCTTAATTTATTTTTTTAGGATGTGCAGCATCTGCTCGTTCTGGACCGTGTGACCAACGGATACCTTGAATTCACCCTTCCTATTTCTTTATAAACCAAGAGAGATCCCTTGTCTAATAGGTTAAGAATAAAAATCTTTTGTGCCCTTTCATTTTCGCTTAAGAAGGAAGTCTATTTTACATATCTGCTAATTAGGTAAAACACTCGGATTTCTCTTTTATCAAAAGCAGGTATGCAAGTAAAATTCGTTAAAATAAAAATAATCAAGGAAGAGTTGGATGAATGTTAATTGAATTTGATATTTAAAAACAAACATTAAAAAAAGCTTTATTTACGAAACAGAATGCCAACTTTTACCACCCTCGTTTCATATCCGAAACGCCGCGTGACCTGAAATGTCAAAGTGAAATGTCACAGCCTCCCTACGGCACGTGGTCGACGCGATGTTTAATCATCCCGCATCATTTAGAAAATTAATCTTGTACCCGTGAGAGATGTAAATAACACAATTTTTACGACAACATATGTTTAGTGTGAGTACATCACGTAATGATGCAAATTATGCTATGAATCATCTCATGAATACAAAAATCGCTAAGAAAACTGAATGTTTTCATGTTTATTCTCTCTCATTAAGTGAATGAAAAAAAAATTACAATGTAATAATTACATTGAAAAACGAAATATCTAAATTAAATATAATTAAAATAAAGTATAAACTTTTACACAAAGAGATAAGGTATACTTTGGATTATTATTACCATTTAATAGACATAAATTACATTTATATCATTTAAAGAGGGGAAAGGCGTTAATTTAATTATTACGATTTTAAGGAAGGTAGATTTTAATGAATATTTGACTGACATGAGTAAAGTTTGGTTGATAAAAAATATTCGAATTAGACAAAACTCTTAGTCTAATTTTCTATTTTCCATCTCTGTTATAATTTTTTTTTATAATTCTTCTCAATTGATAATTTGGGCCCGGTTTATTATTAATTACCACTTTGATTTTTAGTTTAACAGTTAAATATAAGATGTCTGATGTTTTGTACGAGATACAAACTTTAATAAATTGGGGTACATTGGGACCAAGCTGTACAATTTCGTTTCTTCAAAGGCCATAGATTACTAGTTTTTGACAAGAGAAATCTGAAATTTTCCTACTACAATACCGTAATACTTAGGGCCTATGGTAGTAAAAATCAAATTTCGATTTATATCGTTTGATGTAGATAGCATGATGTAGAAGTGTTTGATGTGCCATAAAAAATATTTAAAAAATTAAAAATTTCATAATGGAAGAATGCTCAGTAATTTAACTGGAATTTATGTTAAATTAATATCAATCATAAAACGAATGTTTATGAATTCTACATATCGAAATTAAGCCTATACAGTTACGATAGCATTAGAAACAGTAATATGAGGTTAGTTTTTGTTTATTGTAATTAGTTTGAGGATGACAACCGAATTAATTTTGAATAAATTACAT
The DNA here is from genome assembly GCA_011009095.1 of Ignelater luminosus. Lineage (NCBI taxonomy): Eukaryota > Metazoa > Arthropoda > Insecta > Coleoptera > Elateridae > Ignelater > Ignelater luminosus. The sequence continues at coordinate 69,539 of VTPC01002927.1, read as the reverse complement.
ACAAAAATTAATTATATTTACAAATTAAGTAAGTAGAACCGGACTCCTCCAAAATTATTTATTTCAGGCTAGATAAAAATCAATCGAATCAGATTATCAAAGAAAACTAATACAAATACTACCTTTCTTGTAAAGTAAGGAATATTTTTTGATTTAATTTTAAAAAAATTATAATCCATTCACATTCTAGCGATGAGGAAATGATTAATACTCCTAGGAACAATGAAATTTCTTTAGAATTTGATAGTAATCAATCAAGAGATGAAATACTGTTTTATTATTATTGTTTTCAAATTAGTGTAATTAATTAATGTATAATTATTTATGTACTGAAGAGATGTAGAAATAGTCGAGTTATGTGGTTTTAAAAATCCTAAGGAAAAAGCAGTAAATGAAATGTTAAGTTTAGTTGTAAATAAATATTTAAGATACATATACGTATAATTTTGTTTATTTTAATTAATTAATTTTACTTGATTGTTCGTTACTATTTGCTAAGAAAAAAAATTCTTTTTTTTTGTTCATGAAATGGACTGTAAATATAATAGCTTTTCAGCTTCACCTCTTACGGTCCATTCCCATTTTTTAAATTCCACATCCCCTAGAGTTGTCTTTTTGCCTCCCAAGAACACAAGTGTTGTGCAAGTCCAAGTAACGCGCACCCCGGGTTATTGTACTAATCTCGATAATTGTTTTGTTTTACACTGTGTGTTCGTTTCTGTCTGTATCTTGGTCCCATTTCTTCGACCTTACGAGCCCCTCTTCAAAGGTAAGTAACCATCATCATTATTATTATTATTTACAGTCCAAGTTAATTTATCGCGTGAATGTATTTTTTTTTAATCGTTTACGCCACATGAAACTTAATAAGTATAATATGTTCGCTTTTGCGTATTCTTTATCATAGTTAGTACATATTGGAATAATCCAAACAGTTAGGCGTATGTAGGTGAAATTTTGCGTTATTGTAATTAACCTAAATTGAAACGTTCTCGTGATGTACACCCGTCAGTTTACCTTTAACAACTGTCTATTATTTTCAAGTGTCCAAAACACTTCCAACGATTTTAGTGAAACTGACTTGTATGAAGAAATATCTGTTCCACCACTAACTGCAGAACAAGAAAATGCCACTTCTTTGAGTGATGTTATAATGGGTAGAAGAGTGGTAGTAGATCTGGGATATGTTTTAACACAGTATGAACGTATTGTAAAACATTCCCAGCACTGTACTATGGGAAAGATGAATTTTGTAAAAAGAGGAAACTGCTGGTTTGCATTCTTCATTATATTCTCATTGCGATAATTGTGACAAAACTGTTGCATTAAGTAACCAGTATCCTTCGAAACAGAAATATGCAAATAAAAGTGTAGTATGGGGCTGTTTAAGTACAGGTATTGGTCACAGGTAGTGTGAGGAACCCAAAAACTTCTGCCAAAAAACCAATTCAAATGAAAACTGTACGTGATGCTGCATATAGTATCTTAAAGTTTCTCAACAGAAGATTTTTAGGTGTCAGTGGGACAAATATTTGTATGAAACAATGCAAAAAGCAGGGAAAAAAGAGAAGCAAACACCATAGATAAAGGAAACTTGACTGTTGTGGATGGAAAACAAATATCATGTATCACAGTTATTGTTGATGGTGGTTGATCTAAACGATCTTATGGCCAGGGATACAACGCTATATTAGGAGTTATTAGTATTGTGATATGTTATGATTCTAAATATTGTTATTATTACCTTTGTTTAATCACAAGGCAATTATAATTGGAGTTGCAAAAAAAAAATTCTATTTGTAGGTGTTCGAAATAAACTTCGTTCGATGTGCAATTTGTATAGACAAATAAACAAGCAACACAAATGTACCTTACATTCCAATGGATCTCCTACTTCTATGGAACAAAATATAATAGTGCAGGACTTTAACAAGAGCATCGAACAACATATTTCATTATTCACTAACCTATTTTCACGCAAATACTGCACAATACGCAAACATCTAAATATTATTGCTTGCTGTATTGTATCTTACCGATGATGGAGATTCCAGTGTATACGCCCGAATTAAAGAAAGAGTTTCCTACGGACGACAACTACGAAAAATTGAATATGCAAATCACATGACTCGAAACGTGTCTCTTGAGAGGCTAATAAAGAGTGTTAAAATGGCTACCAAAAAAAGCTGGTAACGAAGTTGACCAAAAGCATTCATTGGTTCAACTACAACAGGATTTATTGAACGCACCCTATAATGTTTTTGGGTATTATGTCAGTTGCAGGTTTAAATCTTCAAAAATGTCTTAATTCCTTTTTTTAAAAACATACTTGTTTTTTAGCGCATTTTCTAACAGGAAGGATGAGAATGAAAATGATGACGTTAAAATTATAGAACAGAAATTAAAAAGGTTGTCGACTCTTAGTCCAAAAAAGTGATTTACTGGCCCATAATGAAACGACTAATCAAGCTGAACAGTATAACATTAGGCAAATTACATATTACAATCGAGACAGGTTGCTATGGCTTCTTCCAACAATTCAAATTTAGTTTCTATACATATTTCAGTACTGCTTACTGCTTACATGTTTGGTCCCAAATAGTATTCGGGGTTTACCACAATTTTAGGTTCATGTCTCTAGTAGTAGCAGCAGTAGTAGTAGTACTATAGGGTTATTCAAAAATAAGTTAACTTTTCAAGTTGCTATAACTTTTCTAAGAATTAAAGTATACAAAAAATAAAAACACCTGTGCACTCTTAAAACAATGAGATTTATTAGTTTCAGTCTAATTATTGCATATGTCCGCCATTTTGTTCTTCTACGAACATCTTTCTTCTGTATTGTGAACTATGTATATTTTCCAGTAAATCTACTTGAATACCCTCGAGTTACTTTGAAACTGAATTTCTGCTACCATGATAACCAAGACAAAATATGATCTATATGAACAAATCCCATTGCTTTATCAATACAGGCACGTTTTTCGTTTGCTTATACGTTGAGGTTTTTTTTAAGTTACGGCTACTTCAAAAGTTAACTTTCTTTGGAATAACCCTATATTTATGGTTTTACTTTATCGACGGATCGCTGATATGACCTTTTTGGCCGATATTGATAGTCGACCGATACCAACCTAGTTTGAAACGATTTCAAACTATAAAAGGATAAAAGTGCAAAAGTTGGTTAATATTACTATTAACACTTATTTAGATTTATGTTTTGATTGAGAACTATCAAACAGAATGCGTGATTTTGTTACACCTGCTGTTTTTATTAGTAATTCTCAAATTAAAAACCTTTGGTATTTTTTTCATGACTGATATAGGACAATCTCTGCGATTTATAAACCCAAATTGTTGAGTTCGGTTTTTTTTTCTAGTTTCAGAGAATGACTAAAACTCAATTTCGACTTGAGTGAAGATTGCTGTTTATATTGGTTTCAATACACAATTATTTATTATCATGTATTGCTACCAATTCTTACAGTGTATATTTTGATATTCTGAATATCATTTGGTTGCAAGAACAAAAAGTCGTTAAATGTCCGAAATCTGAAGCTTAGCCTTATTGCTAATTATGTTACATTTGCAACAAATTCACAGGCGTTTTCAAAAGTTATTACACTCACAGTTCAATTTTGTGATACTAAAAGTTTTTCGTTTCCCTAAATTCCTACCAAACGATATTCTACGTTCTATTCTATATCACAAACTGAGAAAGAAATTCTAATACCATTCTGACGAAAATCGTACGACGCCAAATACTGGCCAATAAGAGAACAGAATTTCAGTACTGTTACCATAGTAATACAAAATTTGCCTGGAAATTTTTATTCCCTTACTAACCAAGAGAGATTAATAAGTGGAAATTTTTTCAACCAATTAAAATCAAGAGCTGCATTTTTTATTGTGCGTCATATTACGGAAATATTATTTATTAAAATAAAATACACAATTAAATATTATCCTATATTTATTACAACATTTTTAATTTTGCAACGGCTGACAATGTTTTCGCGTTACTGAATGCATTTGTTTGGGGTTGCTAAGAATATTTCTATTACATATTGGTACATTAATTTGAGTGAAATTGTCTAAACGGAGATAGTGTAACTGTGTTCTGTGGCGTATACAATTTTCTTACCGCGTTCCACTCGGGCTAATTAATACATTATTGGAATGCATTCGAAAAAATTTCCGAAAACAATCATTGCACTTAGGAGATAATAAGTGAAAACTTCTTCATTAGGAACTTATTAACGTTCGTAATTCTTATTAGAGTTTCACTGTTTTTAATAATTAAGACAGTAGTTATAATTACTTGTAGTTTAAATAATATAAAGACACATTCGGTCACATTTTTGTTTCTTACTTGGTTTGCTTGTAATCCGCTTCTTATTATTGTTAAATCTTCACTGTAGAAGCTTTAAAAATATGTTGCAATACTGTATTGCCGTTGCTATGAAATCAATTATGAAAAGCTTTGCAACGTTGTGCACAGATTATGTGTCATTTTAAATACACCCTGTACAAGTATTACGTTTCTATACTGAACCAGAAATACTAAACGAAGAACGATCAAGGATTGCAATATATTTTTCTTATTATAGATTTAAGTTCTATATTCTACTAAATTCATACAAGTGCTTATAGTATCTTGGCTTTAGAAAAATAAATAAATCTGATTGTTATTGCACAAAAATATTTTTCTTTTTAAATTTAATAATTTTCTTGAGTTACTCACTTATGACTAACATTAATTTAATATCTAGAAAGATTCGAGACTAATTAACCAACTAGAATATCTACGTCGATAGCACAGTTGGTTAATGCACCTGACGCGAGTAAAGGTATGTAGGTTCGAATCCTACCTGTGGTAAAGATTTTTGAATTAATTAAACTAACTTAAATTGTAATATTTATCTTTTATAGTTTTTTACTCTGAGTAATTTTTCTTCTGCAATGCAATTTCATACATTTAAAATACCTTCAAACTTACAATTTAGAAAACACCTCATTTGAAATTTCTGCAACTTGAAAACAAGACTTTAGAATGTAGTCTAAACATTTACCTGTTATTTTGTGGTGAAAATGTCATTTAAAGACCGGATTTCTAGGCCAGTGCCTAATTTAAATATTTTAGGCAAGCAAAGGAAAATTCGTTTTAGGATCATCTAGGCACTTTTCACTTAAAAAATTTTTTTTAGTGCTTAAGTGTCTTTTTTCTATGCTTTTGAAATAAATGCCTACAATCTTTAATACCTGCCCATAAATGCCTATTTTTCCTAAATGAGTGCCTAGTTTTTCTAAATTAATGCTCAGTTTGCCTAAATGGGTGCCTACTGTACCTAAATGAGTGCATATTTTACTGGTGTAAGTTTTTAAACTCAATATTTTACTTTAAAGATTTTTAAAATACAATGTCAGTATTGTTACCTCTATTTATTAAGATTCGTTAGTTATCTTTAAAAATTTGCTTTCAACTTCTTTTAAAGAAGCTTGTTATAATCCATTTAAGATGTCCAGGCAGTAATAGATCATAATTTCTGCAAATAGTTCAAAAATAAAGCTACCCATTGAAAGTCAGAGGTAGTAAAGAAAGGGTGTCCTTAACAAAAAATAATCCGCTTAAGATGTATGTGTTGATAGGAAGGTAAACAAGTCAGACTCCTAACATAGGTGTCAATGTTATTTAAGTAAGAGTATCTTCCTTATAAAACTAAAAAAAGTCAAGTATTTGTATCTCGGAAGGGGTGAATTTTGGAACATTTGTTTGTATGAACTTTTTTAGTTACAGTTAGCCCAGGAATTATCTATTAAAATTTTTTACCATCATTAGGAGACACCTTGTATAATACGTCCTTATAATGTAGTACTTCTAATAATAAAATGTAGTTCTAATACTGTAATTTGTTTTTAGATGTATTATATAACGGTTTTAAGTTTTTTATCGATTTACCATTTGATCATGTCAATATTATTTTATATAGCTATAATACTAAAATATTTACTTTTTCAACAAAATAATTAGTAAATACTCAATTTTAGTTCACAAAAATTAACTATAAAGACATATAAATATTAAGCAGTAAAGCTTAAAATCTTGAATAAGTTTTTTCAAAAATTATTAAATCGCATAAAATTCCTATTTGTTCACCACAAGTGCCTATTTGGTTGCCTAAAATGCCTATTTGGTGGCCTAAAGTGCGTATTTCGTTGCCTAAAATGCCTATTTGACCTCCTAAATTGCCTATAACGATACCCATTTTAAAGGTTTTTAGTGTCTATTTGCCTGCCTATTTTGATGATTTTTAGTGCCTAGAGATCCGGTCTCTAGTCATTATATTATAGCACAAAAGGAATTAACAAATAAGTATTCCTGCTGTTGAACATTTTACGACAGGTTTTGTAGACCCGCCCAGAGTTTCTTTGAATGCTGTACTTGAAGTAAATTCTTAATTTTGAACATGTGGCGCCAATATAGCGGATTTAGTTTCCAAAATTAACTACTATTTATCGGCACCCATAGTGGGGGGGGGGGGCAAAGGGGCCGTGGCCTCTCCTGAGAATATTATAATGTATACCAATAAATTTTAATACAATTTATTTTGAAAACACTTCGTAGAACACGCCCCATGAAAAATAAATACAATTCTTTTTTTTTCATCCTTTGTTAAATATATATTTAAACACGAATAAAAGTCTTCTAAATAATAAACTGAGGACAAAGGTATTTTAAAGTTTATGATGTAGGGCTCGGATGTTTAAGCCCTAAAAATTGACTAAATATGCAAGCAAAGGTGACCTTACAAATACGAAAATATGACCAATAAAATGCAAAATATGACCTAAAAACTTTTTACTCCTATTAAATATCATTATTATACATTAAAAACTGTAAAAAAAGTAACACTTAGTTGTCTTCATACTTCCATTGTTTGAACTTGTTTTACTTATTAATCTATTTTGACTGCATTGTACTGAATGACGATGTGTTTCTTGAAGATATCAAATAAAAATGATCGCCGATTGGCACTAAGTATTGCTTTGTAACAGCAACAGGAAAAGCAGGACGTTATAGGAACATATTAAATAAAGTTTTCTTTTCATATTTTCACAATTTTTCCACCTTCCTGTTCAATATTGAGTTCCACATTCCTGGCAATTGCCAGAGAGTCTTTGATGTCGAAACCAACACCTTCTAACCTAGTAATCGCATTTGATATACCGTCAAAGTTAGATTTGATGTATGCCAGCTTGAAAACAGCTCCTGCACTATCTTTATAGAAGCTGCATCATCTTTACTTAAACCATTCATAATGTCCTTGACGACTAAGTAGTTTGCACAATAATATACAAGAGCATCAAGTCTATGTCTCCCACCTGGTAATGACCGGTAATAAGCTAAATCTTTGAATATCTCAACCCTCAGTGGAGCTTCTACGAAGATCTTTTTTACATTGGATATTAATTTATCAACATTAGGAAGATTCTCACGAATTTCTTCCGCTAACCTATGCAATTCATGAGAAAGACACGTCACATGTATCATTTTTGGATAGAACAAATTCATCCCTTTAGCAGCATTTACCATGTATTGCTCAGCATCAGTTATGAAAAGAAGAATGTTGTTTCACAACAGCTTCATAGCATTATCAAAAAAAATTGTAATATTTGAATGATCAGCTCGTTCCAAGACTTCAGTTGTCAGTAGGAAAGTTTTGCCGGGGCGATCAGCATGGAATATTCTAATAATTACGTTGGCTACATATCTTCCTTCGACATCTATTGATTCATCAATAGATACCCATATCTTGTTATCGGCTACACTATCCCGTTTGAGGTGTTAATTGGGCTATTGCCACACTCTGTTGTGATATTTTGCGTTCACTCTGAGAAGAGTGGTTTGGCTGCTGCTGCTGGGGCGGTCTACTTATGTAGTTTTATAAGTTCTATATAAGTTGCATTTCCGTAGCTGGATGCGCAGTAGGTTACTATGCATGTTGCACAGTAGGGATTTGTACCGTTTGTTGGTAGCTGCACTGTAGTCCTTCGCGCAGTATTGGCGTCCATATGGTTTTATTTCTAAGCTAGCCGGGCTTATCTGTTCTTCGGCTAGCGCTATGTACGTGGCCTCTTTCAGTTTAGTACGAGTTCTGTGCTTCTCTTTGGTCACTATTTGTGCATTATCCCATTGGATACGGTGGTCTTCACCTCATACGTGTTTTGCGATTCTCGATTTATCGGTTTCTCCCTTTTTGATGTTATTTATTCTTGTAACAAACAGAGGAATAATTTTTGCGTAGTGTTGATTCCGTGAGAATAGCTTTGTTAGTAGATTTTTCCATGAGATTCTTGAAGTGAGGATTATCTACTTTGTTTAGCGAAATGTTAGCACTCACCATCATTTTACACAATTTATTTGAAAATGCCGTCGTTTTATTTGTAGCTATCGATACTGATGTGCTCTCGAAGATTAGACGTTGTCTTTCCTTCACCGAACAGTGAAATTTTAGAAAGAGTTACAAAGATTTTCCATTTTGTGTTCTTAACAAAAATATTTTTTACGAAATATAACTGAAATATGACTTTTTCTGAAAAAGTGCTTAAAATATGTCTTCTTCTCATCTCAAACTAGATAAATTAATTGCTTGCCCTAACTGACTTCCTATCGTTTCGAAAAGAAGATAAGGAGATGATCATCATTGAACATTTTGTTCGACATGTTCCTTACTACTCCGTTTAACTTTGATTTCCATATCTCTTTTTTTGGTCTTTCCTATATTAGATTGGACACTCTCGAGTTATTTATATTCTTTCTATACATGTTCCTTTCTTTGTATCTCCTCATTCTTCTCATTACTTGCTTGATTGATTTATTCTTTAAAATTATCTAAACCATTTATTTTTATTTTTATATCATCAGTAGATTTTGTCCGTTACAAATATTATGAATGTAGATAACTGGATAGCTACGAATTGGTATACAGGAGATCAAAATAGAATTACGCAATAATGAAGGTTTGACTTCTTGGAATTCAGGAAAAATAAAATCGGCAAAATTGCATGAAAATAATTTGTCCTTGATAAGCTTTTTTTAGAGAACTAGATTTTTAACTTATGTACATTGCAAAAAATTTTTATTTTGCAGGTAATTTTCTACCTGGCGAATAGTAAAACATCTGCAAAACTAGAAATCTAGAAAGATTAGTTTTATAATCCCACTTTGAAAAAAAAGGGATAAGAGAAATTTAAAAATGCAAACTTAACGTTAATTAATTATGCAGAATGAAGAATATTAATTTGAAGCAAGATAGACTAACAAAATTAAGTACGTTGAAAATGGTTCAACCTTTCAATCATTGCTTGAAAGAATTCAACTCTTCAATACTAACTATCCGGTACAATTAATTATGTAATGTCGACGTAATGATTTGTATTGCGATAAATTCGAGGGGATCGTTCATTATTATATTAATAATTTTACACGCTATGGACCCATTTCAAGTGCTTTTTTGACTGTTTTGCTATAATTTATTCGGTTTCCCGTGTAAAGATAATAATAAACGTGGTTCCGGTTCACTCGTTTTAACCGTCAGACTTGCTCATTTCCCGCCAGCTTACGTACTAGAGCAAGGTGCAGCCACCCCTCTGTATTATTGTATTTTTACTGGTTAGTTTTTGATTCTTCTAATTTTCGTTCCGTTTTTCATGTCACGGTTAGGTTTCATTACAAATAGTCTTTCGAACGAGTTGTAAAAGTTAAAAATTCACATAGATCAGGTAAAAATGCAAATGTGGGTTTGTTTTAAGATTTGAGATAATGACAGCTTTGGACTTTACCTGCTGTAAAGCACAATCATCTAATTTATATCTTCTCAAGACAGAAGCTTATAATTTTTAAAACATAACTTCTTACAAATTTCTTCCTGAGAGAAAAATCTTTTAAAATTAGTCAAAATTAGTATAATTAAGCTTAATAAACGAAATATAGTAATTACATTTACAGTGAAATAAAACAAAACGTTTAACGTTTCATTATTTAAATTTATTCCAAAAATGTTAAATCCATTAGTTTTCAAGACACAAAAAAACTTAAAAATAGTACCTTGAACCACTAATACACAATGGAAGTTGTACCTGCACTTTGCGCTGCTAACATTACATATCACGCAATTAACAGATCCGCCTGCATCTTCAACGAACATGTCCAGCCACTTCCCGACTTCCGTTTAGTCACTCGAGAGAACTTCCGGTCCTGAATTTTATTATCCTTGTTCCCATACACGAGAAAAAATTTATTTAACATTTATGTCTTTTAATTTAAATATATACAAAGTGGTAGTACGTATGTTTCTTGCTACATAATACAAAATACTCTCGATTTTTAATGTATTAGCAGATGGCCTTGGAAAAAATGTGTTTGGAAGATTTTTAGATAAAGAAGCTATTAAATCTAATTAAAGCTGTTCGCTGCTTTATATTCAGCAAAGTAATTGAGGCTTCTGCACCTTTTTAGTTTGTCAACGGTGAAAGTTGGCTTTTATTTATGAGGAAATTTGAAATTTCTTTTTGTTTAAAGATGTAACTTACCTTTTTAAGAAGCTTTTAAATGTGGTATCAATACTAGCAATCTTCATGGTATGGTATTTTAGTGACCAAAGAATATAAATTGTGGATGCTTGGATTTTTGCAGAATTTTGAATTTAGAAAGAACGATGAAACTCTGAAAGTCATAGTTTCGAGATATCAAGTAAAACGTATTTGGTTTTCTTCATATTTCTATAAAGACAGGGCATTTAAAAATTGGTCTGAATTGCTCATCTTCATTGCTTAGTACACATTAGTTTTGACCGCAAACAAAAGCTCAGCGACACCCTAAACTCAGTTTTGTTTATTTCTCGAGTTTAGAACCTTTTTGCTTTACAGGGCAATACAGGTATTGTATCAGCATTGGATAGGTTTCAGAAACTTACTTCATAAATGTTCAAGCTCAAAAAAGGAACTAAAATTCAAAAATCTCACATTTTTCGAACTTTCTAGTTTTTTGGTAGAGGCAGATTACTCGATAAGTATAGTTGTGGGCAAATGTCTCAGATGACAAAGTTTAAGTTACCAATTTTTCCATTTGGTTATTGTACAAAAAGAATAGTAACCTTCTAAAAGGAGGTCTGATTAGATATCAAGTCACAACAATCAGCAAACCTATCGACGCGGTAGATCAAGGGAAACCGCTCTTCACGCCGTAATGCATAAAATTAAAAAGTCTCTGTATTATAACTAAGAAGGTGGCTCTCATGGCTGAGGGAGCAAGACAAAAACGACAACAATTTGTAAAGCTCATAAACCAAGATATAGTGATCCCTAGCTGGGTGAAATCGTGATTACAAGAAAGAAGCGTTAAGACTGCAAAACTACCAGGTAGACATAGAGGTAAAGGTTCCTGCTTTCAGATTAGCTACCTGTCATGACACTTATGGTGTCTAATAGTAGGCTCTTGAAGCGCCTAATTGGGGATGGTCTTTATGCACAAGCACATGCAGATGATGAGAACGTGCTATTTGCGGTTCGCTTCCTGAAGTTTGGGTTGTCTGTGACCGAATACAAGTAGCCTTGTAAGATTATTAAAGGATGATATATTTAGCATTAGACTAATATTATTTTCCTTGCCAAGAGAGAAGGGCAGAGGATTTGAGGAAACAAACATTGTACAGAAGGCCTAATCCTTGTCCAAGAGGTCAAATACTTGTAGATGATCTTAGGCAGGAAATTAAGCTCAAAGTCTCAAGTTCGTTTTAGCAGTTGTGCCGCTTCAAATGATAAAATAAAAGCTGAGAAGTCAATCGTTAGATATCTTAGTGATTCTATGCAGCTATTAATTATGAGGTCAATGACCATAGTTTGCTTAGTCCGTCTAGGAAATAACAAGAACGATCCCCACAGCCTGTCATACTTCTCAACTTAAATAACAAAGAAAACGGTCATGCTGGTTCGTCTCAGAATGCGTAACGCAGGGTTTTGGCTTGGAATTGGAATAAACGTGAGACATGCCAAAATAACCCAATTGGTGGAAAAGGAAATATGAATGACAAACAGTCCTAGGGAAGAGATATATACAACTAGTGAGGCGACAGCCCGCAAAGAAGGATGCAGACTGAATATCTGAACTGCAAATGCAATAAATAGTTCTACTCATGTAAAATTCTAAAATCTAAGCACTATTTTATTCTGTCGTATTCTTATGGTTTGCCTATCGTAATTATCTATCCACACAACTGCTGATTCAGCATACAGCTGACCCACAAAAGTTTATTTTGCTGACTAAGCATGGAGCTGTGCTTGTACTGATCAAGATGCTAGCAAAAGTGTAGAAATCAAACCAAATCTGATCTCAGAACAGCATGATGATTTCGACAAGATGCAGCTATAATTGTCAGTAGTATTTTATTATTTAATATTTTTGTCTGGTCTTGATTCAATTTTAAATTTGTATTTTTCTGTACTGTATTTGCTCTGCGAACTACTCCTGATTGTAACTGTATTAACATGCTCCCAATATTTCGAAACATAAAAAAATTTTTTTCTTACATGATTTCTAGAAAATGAAATTGCGTAACACTGTAAATCCCCTTTGTCTATTTCTTAATATTTTTGATATTTCTTCCTCATTTTATGAGGAACATTGCCGTAGACTTTAAATATACATGTGGGTCAAAATGCGCGAATAAAATCCACATCTGCCTAAGTCTGTGGATGTTTGGAGCGTTGTTCGATGTCAAAAGACTTATAAGCAACTTCTTCCAATTGTTGAAAATGACCTTTCTTCTATTTGTCATTCAGTTCTTTAGAAATGAAGCGGAAGAAGAATCATTGATGCATTTTCAACAATGCTGCCTTTTGGTCTTTTCGATATTCATCATCTTGTATAAATAAAGCTGCAGTAAATGCTTTTCAACCCATGTAGGCGCTTGAAGAAAATTCATCTTCACTTTTGTTAATGGCGGTTTCTAATTTCGGTAAAAACTAAGAATTTGTCCGTATATTTCTCGGCGTTTTAAATGAATTATATTTTATTTCTTTAAGACAGTATCTACTCAGGTATGTTTACAACACTAGATTTGAACAAGGAATGCCCGAATTTTTGAAGCTGCATGTAAAGATCTCTGCAAGTCTACCGAGTTGTTGAAACTGCTCAAGCTTTCAAAGTTTCTCGGACTTTCCGGTTTGATTTGACTTTCATGAACAGCTTGGGCTTATTGTGTAGATTTCTTAGGTAACTTTACTTCAAGTCAACCTTTAATAAGCCAGCCATGGGTTTATCTGGAAAGTCACGGTGTACAAGAGAGTTTTGCCTTAACAGAAGTTTATGCCACAAGCAGACAAATTGAAGACGACAGAGCAAAAACTTTACATTTGGCCCGGCAATCAGGAAACACTAAAAGCGCTCTACACAGCCAGAACAAGAAATATCTCTGTTTAAGTATCACGGCAGCTAGAAATGCGGATGAACTTGCTAGACTCGAACCCGAAAACACCTGCTTAGAACCGTATGGGTTCTAAAGGCAAACTACCAGTTGGATTCAACTTCTCAAAGTTTAAATATCTAATAGGCAGGAACTAGGAGACTCTAAGTCTCTTAATTGGGTTTCCTCGTGGGTGTAGAGGAGGACCCAATATGCCTTAAATGTGAGAAGGGCAGCTAAACACCTTTCTGGTTTTAGAAAAATGCGGAGGATATGAAAAGCTAAGATTTTGAGACTTTTCAAGTCATTACACCATTAAGGAAGAAATTGAGAATTGTCGCTTAAACCTATATCATCATTTTTGTACAGGTACTAGGTAAGAAAATACACTGGACAGTCGTGAATTAATTGAAAGATAGGGAAGGATTAGTGAAGAAGGATTTATGAAGGTCTAAATATTTGTTGGTTTTTATACTTTCCCTATTACTGCTGCTACTACTACTACTACTCATGAATTAAAATACCAAACGTGACCAGTAAGATTCGAAAATGGCAGTTGAAAAAGAAACAGCAAGCAAAAACGGACCAGATCAACCAGAAGAGAGCCAGGAAGACAAGCAGATCGCTAGAAGTAGTACAGATTGTGAAGACAAAAACAAAGTTAGCTATTCAAAGAACTTTAAGCCAGAAATACTTCCCAATAATCTCTTTACTTACAATGCTTTTAAAGATATTTGATCGATTAATCTTAGAAAAACTTATGCCAATCACAGTTAACTATTTAAAAATTAAGTTTACTCTGAGGAATTTTATTCAACAACATTTGGATTGTCTTTAATGTTGCATTATTCCTCTTGTAGTTTTAATAATATAAAACATGATGAAGCTGTCAATTGGGAAGCTATGAGATAACTACAAGGGCAGACAGTGAATCACTCAAAGGCAAGCCAAGTCTAACCATGGTTATTTCCGTGATCGTTATAGGCTAACCGCCTCTTCAGCCGTGGAGGCAAAAATTTATGATTTCGCTAAATGTGATATCATCGTCATAGATATTCTGCCTATGCACGTCCCACGCGACCCAGGGACCAAGCAGTCAACCCCCTATCAAGTGCCCTGCTGTGCTGGGATGAAAAGTCGCCCTCAAAGACAAAGGAATCTACCGAGACCAACGGCATCAGGATGGGGAACTCAACGGGAAACCACCCCATTAATGAACCGTCAGGGTACTCCAAGATTGTGCGTGGGAGAAAAGAGACATCATAAAATCTTTGCATACTAAAAATAAATCCGGAGGTAAAACAGTTTCCCAATCGGATCTACGGGATGGAGACAGTATACAAGGGGGAAAGAGAAGGAGTATGAAAGATTGAGGATAGATACTTGGAACGTCAGAAGCCTGCTAAAAGTAAAAAAGCTTGAGAATCTGAGAAGAGAACTTGTGAAAAACAGCCTTGCCGTGATTAGAGCGAATCTAGATAGGAAGGACAAGGAGAAATAGAATGCTAAAGAGCTAAATTTTACTTTAGTAGCAACAAAAGAAGTAAGTATGGTGTGAGTATGCTAGTAGGAGAAAAGATAGCTAAATCTGACCTGAACGTGGTATTTGACTGTGATCGGATTATGGCAGTGAAGTTTGAGGGAATACCAAAAAATATTGTAATGATCCAAATCTACATTCCAACTAAAGACCGTAAGAACGAGGTGGTGAAAAAAGTGTATGAGAAGATTGAGAACATTTTAAAAGGAGGTTAGGGGTGTTGTGATATTGAGATGGGAGACTAGAACTCTGTGGTGGGAGAAAGCAAGATTGATTAAGTAGTTGAACGAACTTGGTAGCGTAAATAAGAGAGGAGAAAGACTGATTGAATTTTGCAAAGAGAAGAAAGTGATAGCTGCAAACAGGTGGTTCAAATATCATAAAAATAGGATATACACATGGAAAGCATTAGGTGATCTATATAGAAAGCAGATAGTTTTATATTGATGAAAGAAAGATTCAAAAATGGTATTAAAAATGTGACCGACCATATACTACTAATGGCAGAGACTAGCATAAGACCTTAGAGAGTATAAGGAAATGGGACTTGGAAAAACTAAAACGTATTGGCTACAAAATGGGAAGGGAAATAAAGAAGCTAAAACCTTGCGATGGCGGTCCAAATGAAAAATGGAATGCAATTAAGTTAGGAATAAAAAAAAGAGTTAGGATACAAGAAGGGTAAGAGGATCAAAAAGCCTTGAATAACCCATGAGATGTTGGACAAAATAGAAGAAAGAAGAAAGTGTGAGAACATTAATAATAAAGTAGAATATATAGAAAACTGAATTCAGAGTTGAGGTTGGAGACTGATAAAGCAGGAAAGAAATGGTTAAAGGATGAGTGTAAAGAAGTAAAAAAGCTTGTGAGGTTAGGAAGGCATGGCATTGTGTACAAGATAATAAAAGATATTTCATGGGACAACAGATTAAAAAGCAGATGTGGAAAGGAGATAGAAGATGAGCATGAATTCTTGTTGAAAGATGAGGTACAAGTGTTGCAGCGTTGGAAGTAATACATGCAAGGTTTGTATAGAGCAAATGAGAAACTATTTGAGGTGGAGACCGCAGTAGATATGGATAACATTGGCCCAGTTATTTTAGACGATGAAATAATTGCTACAATGAAGGATATGAAAGATGGTAAGACTGCGGAAGTTGATAATATACCAGTGGACCTGTTGAAGTGCTTACAGGAAGAAGGTTTGAGAGAGAACTGCCTTGTGCAATGGCCAGAGGAGTTTATGAAGACTGTGATGATAGCACTGGAAAAAAAGAACAACGCAAAGTAGTGTCGGGAACACAGAACGATAAGTCTGGTGATGCATGTAGCATAGATATTATTAAAAGCACTCAACAAGAGAGTGGTAAAGAAGATGGAGGAGGAACAATTTGGATTTAGAAAAGGAATGGAAACGAGAGATGCAATTGGGATTGTAAGAACAATTGCAGAAAGATATGTAGAAAAGGGAAAAAATCTGAGCATCTGCTTTGTAGACTTAAAGAAAGCTTTTGATTGTGCACTGTGGGAGTGAAAGATAAAGTAGTGGATTAGAGAGACAGAAGACTGATTAAAGATTTGTATATAGGACAGGAAGTAGCCATGAGAATTGGAGAAAATATGACGGATTGGTTCGAAATTGGTAAAGGAACAAGTCAAGGCTGCTGTCTTTCTTCCACGCTTTTCAACATGTCTGTTAAGGAAATGGCGGCAGAATGCTGGAGAATAAATGTTGGAATTAGAATTGAAAAAAGAAGAATTTCATGCATCCGGTTTGCTGACGACAAGATCATGTTTGCAGGAAGTACAGAGGAGTTAGTAGATATGTTAAAACAGCTAAAAAGGATAGAAAGGAAGTACGGATTAAAGATATGGGTCTGGAAGAGGATGCTAAAAGTTAGAAATGAGGAAGTGCTAAGGAGAGTTGGAAAGCAAAGATTAATATTGAAAACAACTAACATAAGGAAAAGAAATTGGTTAGGGCATGTTCTAAGAAAGGATTGTTTGATAATAAATGTATTGGAAAGGAGTGTAGAGGGAAGAAGCAGCAGGGGAAGAAGCAGAACAAACAATGTGATATAATGAGAAGAAAAGCGGCAAGCCTTTTCTGTAACAGTGATAGTAGTTGTGGATAGTAGCTTGTTGATGGTGTGGTTCTTAATACCTGTAAGTGAGGATTGGGCCATTTCTGGTTTGAAGGATTCTAGGTTTGGTTGGGTTGGGGAGAGACGGTTATGTCGTTGATCATTCAAACTGATTATGTTAGCTCTTAGAACAACTTTGGCAGGAGATTGCAGCATTTCTAGATTGTCGGAAAGATTTGGAAGAACCAATTTTTGTGATTTGACAAGCCTTGTAAATGATAAGTAACACAATCGCTACTTTTCAACCACATGAAAGGTAAAGATGAAATGTTGAGTATTTTCAGAACTGAAGATTACAATTAAAAACGTCGTTTGTTGGCAGCAAGCTTTACTAAAGCAACAAAGAAAAAAACAAGAAAAGACTTTTATCAAAAACTATTTAAGGAGAGGTTTTTGTTATGAAATAGCCTTAAAATATGTGCTTCCCACAAACTTTATTTTGATTATTGTATGTTGCCCTCTAAAAGTAAATAAACAAATTACTCATATCTTTATTTCCTTTACGCATTGATAAATAATTTCTTTATTAATAGAATAATTACAGTAATAGTCCACACTGGAAAACATCTTTTGAATTATTCATATCCTTAATAATAATTTAAAAATTCATACTTCCATCTCACTATACGGCTGCAACTCGACACCGCAGTAAACTCCCTAGAAATTTCGCAACCATTCGTAATGCAACAGAGATAAAAACAATAATAATACATACACAAAAGAAGATAAGAACAAACGTTTTCATCAAGTTAAATGGATTAATCTTGTCAAGTAACGTCACAATATTATGTATCTTTTATTATTTAGATGGGTCATTACTATGAATCAGCATTTGTTATGATTCATTGGCATCAAAACTCATTCCATAGTCGCCGCAGTACCACACCAATATTCCAAGTACGTGCCTAAAAAATTCGCTTGCATTCTTCAATGATCGATTAGACGATTACACATAATACATACATTTCGTTAATTTACTAACCCATATACTACCTCGTTATTTCTCAATTTCCTTTTTTTTTCCAGAAAAGGGATTCCCAATTACATATCCACATGTTTTAAATTTCAAATCGTCAATCTAATCTAATCTCCAAACCAAATTTTTAGAATTGAGATTTCATAAAACCAACCATATCAAGAACGTTTAACCACAAGGATCGACTTATAAACTAATTTAACTGTTTTAGGTTTAATAAAACTAAAGGCAAGGAAAAACAAAGAGAGCCGATTCATAGGAAGTCATGTGTAAGGAAGTAAGGTGATGTTTTAACGGCCAAACAACCTCAGGTGTGGTGGTAATGTGATGTATCTCAGCTCACGTGCGCCGTCGTTGCATCCGCTATTACCTAAAATTTTAGTTCACTACAAAAGACTAGAAGTGGAATTAGAAAAAAAACCGGTACAAAATGACACCTACTTTATGCATTGTTCATCTTATTATGTGTCCTTCAATTTTCTAAGAAGAATTAATTAACAGTTTTTTTCTTCTCGTGTTTATTGTAGACTTTTTCTTTTTACTAATGAGTTTACAATTTATTTGCGGAAAAAGTTTTTTTAATAATTTATATAGAATATTTTGGCATTTATACTACAAATTAAATAAAAAATTACATAGGTACAGTATGTTCTGAATGTAGGTCAATATTTAAACAACTTATTCGAGAAGAATTTCCATACTTGTATTATTAATTACTAATGAAAATTCTAAATCAAAGTAAAGTTAATTGTACTTAGAAGAATCATTTAATTTCAAATTCATTTATAACAAATCGTGAGAAACATAAAAAACAATACGAATACCTCTCGTCTTCTTTCTGGAAAAGTACAGAAATTTTTCTGAGAACACTTAACCGATGAAATTAAAGTAATTGTGAAGAATAACAAATTTAATGGACCTACCCAGTGTTTAATAGGGTATTTTTCTAAAGAGATTTAAGATAGATTACTGCAAATGACTTCAGTCTCGAAAATAAAAAAAAAACAACCGAGAATGACAAACCCTAACTGCCAATAGAAGTCATAATTTCCGATCTTAAATTTAAGTTTAAACTTATCAATACATAACAGATTTCATTCTTTATTAGTTAGATGATATCTATTTTTTGGAAATCTAGCCAGACCTTGTTTTCAAAATATAAATAATCTTAATAACTTCTGCAACTTTATAAAAAGATATCTTTTGGTACATCCCGTATGATTTTAGAATCCTAAGACAAAATGAGGTTACTGAACCAAATCTTCCTCAAATATATTTATCTCACGTATTTTCACGTTAGTACGCTACGGATGGGATTGTCAATTTCCTTTAGATATTACAGTAAATTGTTCTGAGTCTTCTCGACGTAAAATTTAGCATGACAATCATTCATATCAGATAAAACCAATACCTAACGGATGCTGTTAAACGTGTACAGACTTTAATTAACAGAAAAAGAAAAAAAAAGTAGAAACGCCCAAGACTAATTTAAATTTTCAAACAATAATTTTAATGTATTGCAATAGCAATTAGCACAAAAGAATGTTGTATAACTTTTAGAAACTTAAAGAAAACGTAGATAAATAAAATGCGTTATTATGTGGGTATACGCGAGATATAAAACGAGAAGATTCGCGCTTGGTTGCTCACCTTACCGCAGATCCTATTTATCATACACATTAATTCATCGGATAAAACTTTTGTTCGTGCAACAGCTTCACAGTGTACCTACCTTTCGAGCGGGAGCAAAACCAGTTAGTTATTTATAATTATTCATCCTTCGAATAAATATTAATGCCAATTAGATAATTTACTGGAGTATATCAAATCTTTCACTCTGCATCCGTTCATCTCCCTCTTTAACTGCAAATAATAATAAATAAAGGACGTGACTTGGAATGCTTCGTAAATTCCGGTTTTTAATTTTATGGCTGTTTTTTGTTAACCAAATATTGTCGAACGCTCTAAATGGTTTTATTATTAGTGCACAGTCACTTATTTTTTTGCAAATCAATATTATATGTGAATTGAATATAAAATCTTCTAAAATTCATAACAAAACTATTATACCAATGTAATACATATAACGTATCTTATTAAACACTTAAAGATACTGTGTGTTCTAAAAAAGCGGGACATTTACAAATTCCCTAGGTTCTATTTTCCACGTGATACACGCTATATAAGGCAGAATAAGATAAGGCACTACTTTTGATTTGTTTTCGATATTTAACAGTAATCTAGAAACATAATTTTTATCGTTTTGGATGCTTCAAATACTTCTTCTTCTTCTTCTTCTTTTTCTTCTTGCTGTGCCTATGAGTCATTCCACCTCAAATCTCACAATTTTTTAAGAAAATTGACTTTCATGTCTTAGATTTTACTAAAGTTTTTTTAACGTTTTTCTAAGACAAAGAAAGAGATACGTATTCTTTTATACCTGCCTAGTCTCACTATTGGTGGTAAGTATCAAGAGTCAAAGTTTCCAAAAATATGTCTGAACGTTCTCTTTAAGCGTGTATACTTTTCGATCTCTTTACAACAGAGGCTTGCAATTTAGCTTAATTTAAAAGGGCGAGAAGTACCTTTTTATAAGATGTACACAACAGTCAAATTCATGTTTACTTACTGTAACTTCTAGGAAATTTTATTTTATAAAATTAATTTTCACCTTGAGATGCACATAGAACACAATTACACTCTTCCATTTAATTTTAAATTAGAAATAGGCTGCATTGCTAAGCAATATCTATATCTAGATGCTATTAGAAAAGAAACTAATGAATTACATCTCTCAACATTAAAAACAGTGCACACAGAATCGAGTTTGGACAATGTTTCTTCTTCGCTTTCAGAGAAGAATTGATAAACATTTAGGGCCAGTTTATAGAAGCTGAATTAAAAGTTAATGGAGAATTAAATTTAATTCGGTGTTGTTGCAAAAATTCACGTTTGACATTACGCTAGTTATCAGAAATAAAACTCAAAATTAATATTAGCAATGTTCTTCTGAGCAGAATCAAACAACTTTCTGGGCATTGAGATTGGGTACTGTCTTGGTTGGAAACTAGCTTTTATCGTTAATCTTTTAGTAGCATCTCCAATCTCACCTTTCCACGTGATGTCGCAAAAAAAAGTGGCACCCAACATCACTTTGCAATCTTCTCAAAGAAACACAGATTGATTAAGTATTTCTTTTTGTTTTTGTACTGAGCGCAGACTCAAGACCCAACAAAATGTGTTCTATGAGCTTCAAGAAAAATTAATTCCTTTGGGCTCAGTTTGGGAAACTTCGAAGCTTGGTTTTATGCAGGATGTTTACAAAACAGAGGTAACTTCCTTTAAGTTAACCACAATTACCTGTTTTTGAATATTGTGTTCCCCCTTTTCCCCTGCTGACGTCATCAGAATTTTAAAACTCAAATATCGTTTACACTTCAAAAGATTTTAGATGATGTCCGAGTTTAGTATCAGTAAATTGCAAAATTCTCTTCTAGTTCTCTGTAGCTGCATAATGTTCTAGCAATAATGCGTAGAAACACAAAATGCTATTTAACGTTTTATCTTTTCTCCTCATATTCATTTCAATTACTTGGTCATCATCGAAGAGCCGTAGTTGCCTGTTGCGCAGCAGGTCTCTGGCCCAGCTTCTAAACATCTGCAGTAGATGGTACTTCTTTACTATACCAATAATATAATGTTTTTCTTTTTAATAGCAGAATGGCACCCCAGGAAAACAGACTTTCCTTTACATGCTAGAAATAATCGAGTCAGTTGTTCCAAAGATTATATAAGTTCACTAAAAGAAATGCAACTGATCTAACTGACTTGATTAGTAGATTAAATAAAGCCTTCGGTGTCGTTTATGCAAAATACATTTATGTAGAATTTTAATAATTGTTTTTTAGGGCATTGTGTGAGAAGTTTTCATATTATAAGACTCAAAGTAGACCATCACATGATACGACGATTCCTGTCTCAGTCCTAGACGCGTCTATATACCAGGTTTGATCTTCACAGGTTAATCTGGAGTTTTTTTATTTCCATTCCCGTCAATTTTTTCTGATAATCTATAAAGGAATGTCAAGCCAATAGTTGGCTCTTATATGGCCTGTCTTCGCGTATGTTTGGTTTTTCCGTATAATCTTTTATCGTTGCGCGTCCTGATCTGACTGTTACTTTGCTCAGTTGATTTCCCAATTCTTGAAGGTCGTCTACGTGCAAGGGACTAGATTCAGTAATATCTTCATAGCCCCGATGGAGAAACCTTTTATTTTCCCAGTAATGCTTAGTTCTTTCACTGTGGAAACCGGATAAAACCGAAAAAAAAGTATAACATGATTTAATGTTCAGGTATATTATGAGTTGCATCCTTTTGATGATTATACATATTTGAATCACTTGTCAATTGTCAGAGAGTTCATGTTATTTGGCTGCGGCAAGCGACCGCATCCGCTTTGTATATTTTGTTTCAGTTGATTGTTGTTGAAATAATTTATTTCCTGGCTCGCGCCTGCAACCCTCCGGCTCGGCAGTTGCACCCCCTGGCTTGGAAAAGGTTTTGAGACAGGAGTCGTGAAGAAAGCCGAAGGGGAACACTCCATTTTAGCTAAGAATTGGAGCAACTGGTTTGAAGCTGGAGGGGGACCCCTCCATAGTTTTGGCAGCCTCAGGGTCGAAAGGGTATCCCCTGGAAAAAAAGACCTACCGCCGCCCATGCAGCTGCAGGAAACGTACGAATTCATTTATGCTGTTTAATTCGCCGACTACAAAAGTGGAGTTGAGTATCCAAAAGCTTTCCAAAGTCTTACGGGGGGCATTGCTATTGTAATTGAGTGCCGCAGTGGAAAGGCTAGGCAAGCAAATCTTTGCAGCTTGCTTAGTCTTTCAATCATTACAATACCAAGACTGCGTAAACAACTTTTAGCTAAACCACCATTTTGTACAACCAGTGAATAGTTTCAATCGTCATGTTTTACCAGGGTAATCTCCAACTTGCTAATTACTTTTTCTATATGTTGATTCCAAGTAAGTCTAGAATTCAGTATTACCTCAAGACGCTTTTCCTCTACCGACATTTCTAATTTCATTCCTTAAGATCTTAGTCCCGTTAATTTGCTTGTTTCTGTGAATTTTAGGATTAGCTCTTTTTTCGTCCATCTTTGTATAAGGTTCAGGGCTTTTTGCATTCGTTCTCTAACTGGGACTCTTGGATCAAAACAGTTAACTAAGCCGCCTGCATAGCTCAGTTTGGTGTTTATTTTGGGTGATAATCCTGGGCAGCCTGTCCACGATTTCACAGTAAAGGAGATGACACCCCCATTCCCCTCTAGATACTCCCTTAAGATCTCAGCTGCCCCAGACTCGCTTATGCATGTTGAATATACTGTAAAGTTCCTAACCATGATTATATCCATTTGCAGCATCATTCTTTTTGAATTCGGTGAAGGAGTGTTGTCTATGTTGATGTTCCTGAAACATCAGAATACTGGTTATAGTGTAGTAGTTTGCACCCCTATCTAGAATCCTTTCTATGTAGTGTTTTTTGGTTGTAACTTTGAATTTGAGTAATAAAATCTAGGTCTACTTTTAATTCTATAATATAAAGACAGATTATATGTATTGTAAACATTAGCAATCTATTACAAGACATGCCATATTCAAAACAACTGATTCATTCTAATTAACCTGTCAAACCTTAAATATGGTATCCAGACAGTTCCTAGGAAATACAGCAAGTCTTTAAAACCTGCGTACGTTCTCAAGCTACCACACTGACATCCATAACAATCGTTAGCTCTCCAAATTCAACGACCTAATACCTATCAAGGCTCTTAGGATGCTACACCAAGATCCATCAAAGCAGTTCCAAGCAGTACCACATCTGTGGTAATTATTAACCTCTCAAAAATACACTAGGAACTACTAAGGCGGCTGCAAGTGTTTCCATAGAGTATAGAACGCAAAGCTAATTTCGAAATCTCTTATCACACTTCTTGAAATCAATCGAAGTTCATACTAACCTAAATAAATTTTTAGATCTGACGTGGTGTTACTATAAGGTGGAGATGGAGTAGACGTCATCTTCAAGGATATTCCCTAGAATTTCTTTCTACTTATTTATTTATTTTTTTATTTTTGCTCTTTTGTTTATTTGTTAAAGGGGGGGAACCCGTTGCAATCAGAGAGAGAAATTTGTATCTCCCTCTTTGAGGGTAAAGATGTTTAACATCTATCCTTGAAGCAGCTGGGGAGTTGGCTTGACAACTTAATTAAGAAAGCAACTTTTTCATCAAGCTAGGATGCTGCGGACCAATTCCCTGCACATCCAAATTTAACTGATTAAAGCAATACAAAAAAGTTGACCCGGACAGATTTTTAAGACGACTTGACGAGGAAATAGGACCTTAAAATTTGGCATTTGGAATATCAGAGGATTCTGATAAAGAAGTTGAGTTAGTGGAGGAAGTTGAACGGATGGAAGTATCCGTGCTGGCAGTGACTGAGATAAAGCAGAAAGGACAAGACTGTATACAGATGAATCGAGGATATACTCTATTCTTCTTGGGAGTTCAACCAAACGAACGTGGCAGAGCAAGGGTCGCTTTTCTAGTGAACAGCATTTTGTCAAGAAAGGTACAACAGTGGAAGTTTATCAGCAAAAGGATAATTATATTTGAGTTGAAAGAAGCAAACAATAGTCTATTGACATTAATAGCTTCTTATACACCAAACAAAGATGTACTGGTGGACGCAAAAGAACAGTTTTATGAGAACCTCCAGAGAATGATGGAAACGGTTCCTGGGGAGGTCATTACCATGGACGATATGAATGACAGAGTAGGGAATTGTATGAGAGGATTTCATTAAGTAATTGGCAGTTATGGAGAAGATAATAGAAGTGACAATGATAAAAGGCTGTAGCAGTTCTGCTTGCTGAATAACCTCACTATTTTTAATAGCCTATTTGTCCACGAAGACATTCACAAATATACCAGGGAGGAACCAGCTTTGAATCAGAATCAGAAAGATTGCATTGTGAGAAGCCAAACTCTCAGCAGAAGAGTGAGAAATACCAGAGTGTACAGGGAACCCCCGATAGGGTCGGATCATCATTAATTAGAGAGAAAGACAAGGAAGAAAAAAAAGAAAAGAATTAACAAAAAGACTAATGTATATAAATTAAAAGACATAAAAAACAGAAATTATAATCTGATAGAACAGAAGATGGGGAATACTGCTGAAAGAAGGGAAGAAAGCGGCTTGGAAGATTTGTGGATTATGTTTAAGAAGACTCTATTGAAAGCTGCAGAGAAGGTTTGTGGGAAGCAAAAGTGTGATCAGGCTAAAAAGAAAGCAAGATGGTGGAATATCGAAGTACAGGAGGCAGTAAGAAAAACGTTAGAGATTTGGAAAGAGTACTTGGCAAATAAAACGGGAGAGCATTATAAAGCATACAGAAATACTAGGCAAGCTAAAAGAACATCTTGGGAAGAGTTTGGCAGATTCATGAAGCGGAGTTATGGGGATAACCTAAAAACATGAAAAAGGAAGCAAAGTGTCCACTCAAATTTCTAAAGGATAGGGAAGGGAGACTATTGACAGAAGAGAAGGAAATAATGGAAAGATAGAGAGAGCACTTCAGTGAGCTATTAGAAGGAACTCAGCTGGAGAAAGACATATTGGAAGATGTGCCAAATTCTGAATCGCAACTGGCGGCTCCACAAACGAAACAGCGATAAGAATAGAAAAGCTTGAGTTTGCTAACAAGAAATTAAAATTAGGAAACGCGACGAGAAGGGATCGCATCGCTCCTAAAATGGTGAAGCACTTGAATATAAAAGAGAAGGAAGTTCTTTGAAAGTTATGAACCTGGCATGGGAAACTAGAGAGATATCCGAGGAGTGGAAGATTTCTGTAACAATTCCGTTGTTTAAGAAGGGAGACAACAGGGAATGTGCCAATCACGGGGGAATATCTTCATTAAGTGTTTCAGAAAAGTTGTATAGTCGGATCCTTGAAAAGAAACTAAGGGAACAGGTGGAAAATACTCTGGCTGAGCCGCAGTATGGTTACAGACCAAACCGTAGCATCCAGGATCCAATCTCTACTTTGCGGCAAATGATTAAAAAGAGTATTGAATATCGAAAAAAGCTTTACCTCTGCTTCATAGATTTAGAAAAGCCATTTGATGGTGTACCATGGAATGGTATTTGGAGATCTCTCAGAGAGTATAATGTTCAGGAAACGTTAATAGTCGAAATAAAGAGTTTTAGAAAGATTGTTGAAGCTACGTGAGGACAACAAATTGTTCTGTAGAGTTTAGTATCACTACAGGTAAAAGACAAGAAGATGTGCTGAGCCTACTACTATTTATTATAGTAATGGATAATGTCATCAAAGACTTGAGAGAAGATGCAAAAACCTGATGGTTGGCAATTGAAAACTAGCACCAGTCAAACTTTCCACATTAGCCTTTGCTGATGACGTGGTAGTCCTTGTTAATTTACTTGAAAAAACTCCAGTTTAATAAGAACATATGAAAAGAAGAGCTCCGTAACAGAGGACTGAAAGTAAGCATTCCAAAGACAAAAAGCATGGTTGTTTTGAGGGATGAAGAGTTGCACCATATTACGCTCAGAGGTAAAAATGTAAAACAGTAAAGTGTTTTAAGTACCTGGGAGCGCATATTAGCCAGGATGGAAAGATAAAAGAGGAACTTATAATAGAATAGCTTCAGCAAATAAATTATTTTATTCGACGAACAGAAGATTTCTAGGAAAAAGAGAGGTAACTAAGGTTACAAAGCTGGCAGTTTATTTGTTCCTACGATGTGCTACTCAAGCAATATCTGGACCCTGGCAACAAAGCACAGAAAGACTGTTCAAGTAATGGAAATGAAGTACCCGAGGGAGATGGTAGGTTAAGCCGGTCGTGATAGAGTTAGAAACACCATAATAAGGATGAGATTGGGAGTGCGGCCAAAGATAGCCAGCTATGGTGGTATGGTCACCTTAATGGAATGGATGAGTCTAGGTACCCCAAGAGAGTGTTTGAAGCCAGGCCAGATTACATGGAAGGACAACCTCCAGTCCGACTGCCATGAAAGGGGAATCTCCTGGGACTGAGCTCGCAGACTGAGTCTTGAGAGACCTGCCTGAAGGCATCCTTGTAAACCCTCTACACCCCCTCGAGGTAGAAAAGGATCCGACTACTAACAAAGTAGGTTTATTTGTTTATTTGTCTTTAGTTTCTATTTTTATTTTATTCTGTTACTATTCTTTTTCTTTTTATTCATTTGTTCATATTTTTTGCTTTTTTCTATTTTATTTTTATTTGCTGAAATTTGCATGTAGAATCTCTCATTTATTTTTTTGAAATAGAACAAAATAATTATCAGTCAGTGGATTCCTTCTGTATGTTCCCTGTGCAGGAAGATGTCTCAGGTTTTTTCATAATATTGGTAGATTTTGTAGAGTATGCGAAAGCTTTAATAGTCGAATTTAAAAGCAGACAGGAAGCTGTATAAATACTAATTATTTTAACTGTGAAAGCAGTTGTTTCAGGTTTTCCTTCCTTTTAAACGCTGAAACTAACCAAAGAGAAGTTGAGATATAGAGACCGCACAAAACCATCAATCCTTGTTTGTAAAGGCTCGTCTATAGATAGAGTACATGCTTACCTAAACCATCTTCAGGGTTTTGGTTTTGATTCTGCACGTTGAACTACAAAATAAAGAATTCTGTTACATTTTAGTTTAGACTAAAGTGGTATTGCCGGTTTGAGTTACCTGACTTTAATTTAATTCGAGACTCTGATATTTCTTTAGATCGCCTTTTAGGTTGGGTTCTAGATAATGTTGTCTTCTATTGGTTCAAGTTGCTTATACTGTTTTGCTCTTGCAATATGATACTATCATCTAGAATGCGCCAATTTTAATTGAAAATTTCGTTCGAATTTAGTTTTATACCAATAAATTTGGATGTCTGATTGATTTAGAATTCCAGTTTTTTTATTAACGTCAAAATAATTTTAAAAATTCTAAAGTTACACGGCTTCTGGGATTTTACTTGAGGGCGTTGCTCAGACGCGTCATTCCCGTTGGTGGTGCTGGACGAAGATGTCACTTAAAGACCTAATCTTATGATTTGTCATAGCTTGCTTTGTGCTCCTGAAAACTTCTTGCTTTGAAAGCTTTGGATTTCGTCAAGAATTTGATAATCGATGCGTTTAATTAATAATCCAAATCTAATATATCTGGTAAACATTGCATTTAGCTTCGATTTCTTATAATTATTAGATGATGTTAAAGCAGGAGATACTGTCTATCTAATATCTAAAGATAAGAATTTGACTAGGTATGCTATTCTCTCTTTAAACACCTTGGAGGATCCTTGTAGGATCACTATAAAACATTTCAACTGAATGTTGAAATAAATGTTGTGGTTAGAATAATAAATATCTTGGTGTGGTACAGGCTGGTTTTAAATTATGGAAACGAACGAAATTTCTATTACTTTGCTTATTTATGAAGTAAGCAATATTGATTAGATAATTTTGAGATTGTGAATGAATTGTCCTCGATGCCTTTAACCGATATTGCAGGTAATATAACAGGAACCGAATTTCAAAAAAAAAGAAATCTGCACTGTTATGTATGTGCTAGATGTTTATAAAACAAATTTCTGCGGCAGCAGAATCATTTGTAAATGGTAAGAAACTATTTCTGTAGTTGGAAAAATGTGTCACGCTGTGACACGTTCTTAATTATTATTTGTTTTAATGTTTCACACATTATTACAAGGATATAGGATGTAATGAAATATATTAAGATTATGGTAATGAAGACGTGCAAAGAAGAAGAAATCATAGTAGATTAACAAACATACGTATAAACCAGTTTCACAAGAGACAATGTTATTTTTATAAAAATAATCTTTATTAGAATACTAATCTGCGTTTAGTTGGTTTGCGTCAATAGGATGCGTACTTTAAATAGTTACTTTCATAAAAAGTTGTTAAATATAATTTCTGTACAAGGAAGATTTACCACCACGAGCTACTGACTTGCAAAATATGACAAACATAATTTCGCCTATAATGAAATTGTAACAAGAGTTCTCAATACATAATTACATAATCACTCCTTTTCCATGTATGCATCGTGCTAATGACATTCATTTTCTAAATCTAGGTTCGATTTCGTCGTGGTATGTCACCAACATATAATTGTTTCAATATTGTACACAATAGCTCTCGAATGATTTCTAAATCCACCGTTATCTACTGGATAAATGACTATAACATTAACAACCATCTTCAGACTTCCGCATTTCTACTTATCGATGGCCGATGGGCTCTCACTTCCTCCTCAACGACTTCACAGAGTATCCCGAGGTGGACAAACTCTGTACAGGTACGCGTGCCGAATTATAAGGTGCTTGCTTACTGAACGGTGCACTCTCTCATTATGATCCTCCGCCTCACAATATAACTCGTTGAGATTGAGAAACACGTACCGCTAAGTTACACAACTACATTACTTTTCTACATACTATATGTATAAACATTTTTTAAGTTGGATTTCTTTCGTATTATAACCCGTTATCAGGGGGGAATATTTACATTTTGCGATCTATTTGGATTTTTAAGTACCATATTAAGATGTTTTTTCTTTATTTTTTTCCCTCCTACACACAAATAGTAACAGTCCAGACGGTTAGATAACTGGCATCACGCTCTGAAATTGTACCTAGCTATCGTATATCACACGAAGAATCCGTATAACACACTGAAGCCCTCTAGGCAAGGTCCACATCCTATTTATTACCTACATCCTATATTCATCCTCTTATAAATGCTAACATGCGGGATTTTCTTTTTCTAAAATGCAATAAGGAAAGCAGCGTAAAATACTGAAAGTATTAAGAAACTTATACTATTAAGATTAAAAATTCTTATATTTTACTTTTTCTTTTCATCTCAACGGATTACATCTACGGTTAATGGAAGTGAATTGAAGTTGATATTATTATTGGTAAAAATTGTAAAATGTATAATGTATTTTGTTTACACTTCGCAGCACTAATAGATTATAGATATCAGTTTTGCGCATCGCTGGACCAAACCACACAATTTATATTTCTAGGAAACCGTAATCTTTTAGTTTAGTATTATTTGTAGCACATAAACTTTCACAAGCCATTACTTTAAATTCATCACAATCAAAAATGTATTACTATTTTTTATGGAATCTCTTCATTGCTCACAAAGTTTTCAGTATATTTATTCTAACTGTTGAAACATAAATTGTTGCTTTGGTGTTTTGCAGTTCCTTTCACGTATTTATTTATTGTATTAATGATAACTGTCTCTAATTCTATTAAATATTATAGTTCACATCAGTTATGTCACTACATAAAGTGTACCTGAAATGATGCGAGAGAGTTTTTCTTCCTGGGTGGCTCAAAAAATATGTCGGAAAGTTTTCCTCCACGGTGGTTTTAATGCACAGACACAAGAGGTTTTGCTCAGTATGCTATTGTGAAAAAAGATTTAAAATTTCCTTCCCTTTTGTGGTCAAGGCTGCGTTAATAAACAGAACTCACGCCACTTTAGGTACTGAAAACCCACACGTTTAAGTCACTATACCATCCCATTCACAGAGTGTTACTGTTTGTTTGATGTGCCATCAGCGAAGAAAACATCATACGGCTCATTTTTCGTTGCTGACTCGGAAATTCCCAAGACAGAATTTCCGAAAAATTTTCAACCGTAAAGACGCATCAAAATTTCTTGCTCTTTAGTATGCATCGGAATTTCTATATCATTATAGCTCCAGCAAATATGATCGACAAAGCTTTCTGATTTATGTTGGAAAACATTAGTTCCAAGAATTCCCAGGAATTAAAAAATAAAAGTCTCAAATCTCAAAAATTAAAAATCGAGACTCAGAAATCATTCCTAACAAGATTACAGAAGAAAACATAATTGATATGCACAAAGAAAGACAATCAAAAAGTTAGAGGGTAATTAATCAGATCGTACAAAATCAAACAGTGAAAAATAAATGTCTAACAAAGCCGAACAAACGAGTAAATTAGAAAATTCTAGTAAAATTAAAAACAACGCCATCAGAACAGAAAAAAAGATGAGAAAGAATGTTTGTCTCGTGCCTGTATTTTCGAGTAGCACAAAAAGTTGAAACAAGACCGAAAAGATATCGTCAACAACAAACATCCTAGCCATCCTTCAACTCCCAGAACAGACATTAATAGAATTAATGAAATCGTTCGAAATATCAATAAAGAGACCGCGATAATTTAAACATGAGAAAGTTTTGGGCGACGATAATATCAAGACTTCTTACTCCCGTCCAAATAGATCGCAAACAAATTTGTGCTGACATAACTTGAAGCTTAAATCTTTCAGTATGATCCTGAAACAATAAACCACTGAAAACACGAGTCTTTCTAAGAATGAAGAAAGCAATATAAAGCAAGTCCAGGTCTTTTTAACACTGACGACTCGAAGATATCCAAGCACGATTTAGAGACACTGAGAAAATGAGTCTTAAAGCAAAAACCAAAGTTTTGCAAGAACAGCTTCATCCTTCACCAGGACAGCGGCACTTTTGGTAAAGTAATTTCTAGCTTGAACATATTTACCAGATTTGAGCCCATGAAACTTTCATTTTTATCCCGAAGTGAAGTCTGTGCTCAGAGAGAATTTTAAGTCGGTTTCCAAAGTTGAAATAGGAACGGCAGAACGATTTCGAGCACTGTTTTGAAAGGTAAAAAAATGCAAATGCAGTGATAATTTAGTTCTGATAGTCAAACTGTAAAATGTAGAAACGTGTTTGGCCAATATGGTCTCAGTGCTCATGTATGCTTTAGAAGAATCGGTGAAATAACTAGAGAAACTAAAAAACGAGAAGTAATCAACCCCAGAAGATACTGAAGTAGTAGTAAAATGTAGTAAAAGGCAAGTGAAACTTGCGTGGTAAGTGAGGATGTAAATAGATAAAACGAAAATTATGAAGAGATAACTTACGAAATCTTTCCAAAGAAAGACTTGCACCAAACGGTTTGCAATCACGGATTACGTATGTGCTTTTTGTACGTTTCCGTTAGACTCAATTTACTGCCCCTTGGGAAATACAAATAACTTTGTGACTAATACAGGTCGACCATAGGTTCTTTTTAGAGAAATACTTGTATAGGGGAATTTAATCAGTTTTCGATATCATTCACTAACACCCTGTATAACACCCACTGCTATGTTGCAGCAACAAATATTATTAAGTATTGAAAATCAAAAAGATTACCAAAAAATTGTACAATACTGACCGTAAGAAACTAAGACAAAGAACAGAAAGAAAGTCCCTACGGCCAAATCATTAGATTCCAACTCCAAGAGACGGTTGCTAGTCAAAATTAACTAAGGCTTAAACAAAATAGTATTTTTATGAGATTTCTGTTCCTTATAACTCGAAGAGGATTGAACTTATTTCATTGATTTCCACATACCAACTATTCATACAAATGACTTCCGTTTGAATTATGAACAGGTGAAAGATCTTACCAATATATAAAGGAACTGTAGAGGCATAAAGCTAATGTCACATACTATAAAGGTCTGAGAAAGAGTATTTGAAGAAAGAATTAGGCAAGAGACGAATGTGTCAAAGGAGCGATTTGAATTGATGCCAGTAAAGCGCTGATTAAATTGATAGAAAACTGCAGAGAGATGCAAGTTGAGATGCACATAGTCTTCATTGGCCTTGAGAAGGCGTATGATAGGGTACCCAGGCAAGAAATTTGAAGGAGTATGAGGGAGAAGAGAACGCCAGAGAAGTACGTACGGCTGCCTACGTTTAAGTACCTCGGGTCGAAAGTACAGAGCAATGGAGGGTTGGATGCAGAGATGCAACACAGAGTAAACTGCGAATGATTAAACTAGAGGAAGATAGGGCTGTGTGGTAGAAATGTGAGCTGCAGGATGAAAAGAAGATGTATAAGACAGTGATGCGACCTGTTATGATGCACGAAGCGGAGGCGTGGCCTATTACGAGAACCCGAAAAAATAAAAGTAGCAAAGATGAGGATGTTAAGGTGGATGTGTAGAGCAATTAGAAAGGACATGATCACAAATAAGTTTATCAGAAGATTGGTCAAGATTGGGCCTATTAGTAGAAAGATCTAAGAGAGCAGGCTAAGGTTTGGGAATGTGCGAAGAAGAGATGAGGAAAAGAGTTGGGAGATAGAGGTTGGTGGCAACAAGAGGAGAGGGAGGCCAAAGACAAGATGGAAGGACAAGGTGAATGAAGATTTCCGAAAGAGAGGTTGGAGACGAGAAGACGCTCTAGACAGGGGGGTAGCGAGAGAAAATAAAAAACGGGAATACCGACTCCATTTGAATGGGACAAGGCACTGTAAAAAAAGAAGAAGAAGAAGAAGAAGAAGAAAAAGAAAGATCTTATGATGTTCAGCTTTAAATTGATGTTTGATGGGTTTCTTCAACTCAAAAAATTCAAGGTTGTATATTAGGAGAGCCAAAATCTATCTAGACCTAAATTGTCTTCTCAAAATTTACGAAAATTATTAAAACTGGCCATGTTTGAATTAAAGATGGGGAGAACGGCTCCTTCTGTTGAGCTGACTCACTGTTTCTAACTCATCTAGCTGAGTCAATTCACTAGACCGATTCAATTGAGTCATTTGGTTTACTTGTGTTATGATGGCAGATGAAACTATTTTCAATCAAGTGCGTTTCGAGCTGCTACGGTTTCGAGTTTAACGTTTTGAATCGAACGAATGTGATTAAGTTGGAAGCTGTTATTTTCTATGTAATTCTATTCTATGTTGTCAACTTTGAGCTTGCAAGTCTGAATATTTAAAACAAAAAAATAATAAAATAAACCGCTAAACAATAGAAAAGAGTCCTCTAGTTTTAATAAACGGCAGATAAAACGCACAAATCAAAATTAAAAATACGCGATCCGTTATCACTGCTTTATCGACATCAACCTTCAAAATACTTCTGTTAACCCATGTGTTCGCTTTTTACAGCAAAACAAGAATTTTGCTTAAATTGGTTGCAATCGTTGGGTCATCACGCATCATTTACGCCGTGAGTTAAAATGAATCGAGAACCGCAAACACAAATATCTCAGAATCGAATCGATTGCTCTTAGTAAGTCTTCTCATTCATTTAAACCACTCAGGAGTTACCCATCTCTAGTTTGAACTGGAATTTGTTATTTTTCTTCTTCTTTGGGGGCATCCAGTTGCCCAGTGCACTACAGCCTATTGGTTTATTGTACTACTTCCATTGATTTTACTGCACCTATTCCATACTCCTATGGTTTTATATATTTTTGTTTATAGCTAAATCTATTGACTAGTACACACTGAAAAAAGAGAATTACCGAGCAAATGTGACTACTAACCTTTTGTTACTGATTGTGAGAGCCACGGTTTGTTTACCACTAGAAAAATAGCTTCTTTGTTCAGACACTTTGGCATTTCTTATCGGAAAAGATTGGCTTCATATTAACTTCAACAATACATCGGACTACTGAAATTAATACAATAAGAAATATCAAGACTAGCAAAGTAGTTTAGTTGTGTATAACAGTTGACTTGTTGAAGGTTGCTAGTAGTTTAGTAGTCACAGCCAAAGGTTTGGTTACTATTTGCAAACTATAAATGGAGTATGACCTGTCCTGTCGTTATAAATTAATTGCCTAAGTAATTATTTCAAGGGAAAGAATTAGACTATAATGCTACTAATTGTAAAGTGGTACCAATGGAAGCCTTTATAGTCTCTTCTGTAGATCCACCGCCAAAACAACATATTACACAATTAGAGAACACATCTTATGAAAAGCAAATAAATTTTCCACGGAATAAATATCAATTTGGGCTATTACTGTTTCTTAAATTTTAGTGTTAATTTAGAGAGAGGGGAGGAGAGACGTTGTATAGTAAGGCAAGCCCGCTTCAACTGTAAATTGCTCACAAAACTAAGTAGGAGAGGCTCCGATAGGCTAAGCTGCCATTAGTTTGTTTCTTAAGAAGCACATTCTGTAGAAAAATTCCATTTTCAAAATTTATTTTATGTTTATACCATTTGCTATTTTATCAGTAGCAAACGCAGGTTAGGTGAAGAGGCACTACAAGTAATCTGCTCAGACAGAACAGGAAATGCTTTTAGTTCAAAAGTGGGCAAAGACTTTGGACAGATTTGCAATGAAAAATGAAATCAATTTGGGTTTCTAATCATAGTGAAAGCCACGGCAACGAAAATAACGAATACACTCGGCAGAAGCGAAACCGAGGACACCTGACTAGGAACAGAACCCTTCTTGAGGATTAAATGCAAAGATTTACCAGATTCAAAGGGCCAATTGACGGAGGTTGTCGCCCGCTGGACTTAAAAGTAATATAGTTGGGTTTGACTTGTCAGAAGTGGCTAATGAAGAGAAGCTGTAGTGTCCTAAGTCTGTTGATAGGTATGACAGACTACGACATTCTAAGACACTTCTTATTAATCGGTACGGAAATGAGAATGGCCCAACGTGCTCTAGATCAGTTTAAATAATCAAGTGATGACATTTTATTATTGAAAGTCAGTATATTGTATTTTGCAGAAATATATAGTTGCAAAGCAATAAAGTATAAAAATAATACAAGAAACTAAAAATTTGTATTGTACAATTTTGCTGATTGATAAACAATTTAGTAACATCTTTGCTCATTTACAGTTTAATAGGTTATGAGCCCAGATACCCATACACAGTAGTAGTTTTTAGGCTTTGTTGTCCTAAGGTAATAGATACAAAAACTGTAAATGATGGCATTGGCTAATAGAATAATTGTTGGGAAGTTAGATAATAACAATTATTTCATATGGAGATGATACTTGGGAAAAGGGACTGTTGGGACAATTGGTTGGACCTGAACCAAGAACGTTTGCCAAAGCCATGAGTTGTAAAAATAAATTAAAATGAATTAAAGCTACGAAAGATGAAATTAAATCATTCATTGATAATAAAACAAGAAAGTTAATTAAATTGCTCAAGAAAGAGATCAAGTGTAATGTAAATGGGTTTACAAAATAAAATTTAACGCAAATGAAAGTATTCAGAAATATAAGGCAAGATTTGTCGCTCAGGGTTTCACCCAAAAGTATAAATCCGATTATGATGAGAGAGGCGACTTTTCAAATTTTGCTAACATGGAAGTAGTTCATTTAGATTCCAAAACTGCATTTCTGAACAGTAACATTAAAGAAACCATATTTACATAAAGCAACCACAAAGTTTTGAAGACAAAGATAATCTACATGTTTGCTTGAATAAGGGCTTTATGAGTTGAAGCAATCTGCTAGATTGTTGACACAGGCTTTGAACAATACAAGATTGATCCGTGTTTATAAGGGAATGCTGCATGGTGGGCTGTTTTATATTGATTCTTTGTTGGAGATATTTTGGTAGCCTAGATTAATAACAGTAGTAAATAATAGAAGAATTTCTGAACTAGAAGTTTAAAACGAGCAATCTTGGAATAATAAAAACCTTTGTACCTAAGAATGGAAGTGACAAGAGATATCCATAACAACTTTAAAATTAATCAAAAAACGTAAATTCAAAAAGCTTTACATAACATAACTTGGGTTTGACAATTCAAAACCATCAGAAATTCCAAAGACAACTAATTATGAAAATGATGCAAATACATGATTGCTAGTAAATAACATCAAATACCACAAAGCCATAGAAAATCTGTTGTATGTGGCAATAAATACAAGGCCAGACAATCGAAGATCAGTTATAAGATGAATGGAACGAGGTTAAACGAGTAATAAAATATTTAAAGGTAACAGTGTACGAGATTAAAACTTGCTTACAATAAAAATGAAGAGTTGCTTGTTGGTTATGCCAACGCAAATTGAAGAGAGAAACGAATGGATTGAAAATCAGTTAGTAGTTATGTGTCTAGGTTATTTGGTATATAGCTCTCTGATGCATCAATAGAGCTACTAAGTTGTTATTCTTTAAACTGAATTCACCAACAATCATGTACGATAACAATCAAGGATCTTTAGCACTTATTAAAGCAGAAGGTTACTCAAGCAGATCGAAACATGCTGATACCCACAGATGCCTTTCTAAATATTGTGTTGACAAAAGAATAATGTTGTGCAAAAATTGTCTAACCCTGAAAACGATTGCTGACATTCTAACTAAACCTTTACCTAACTAAGAATAAACTAATAAAGTTTTGCAAATTATGCGGCGTTTATTAATAAAATGAGGAGAGTCTCTGATAGACTAGGCTGCCATTACTCGGTTTCTTGAGAAGCACATTTGTAGAAATCTGCTTTATATGAATACCATTTGCCATTTTATCAGTAGCAAACGCAGAGTAAGCGAAGAGGTCGAAGCAAAATATTTACATTTGCTTTCTTAGTAAAACGGCACTACAAGTAATCCGTTTAGTCAGGACAGGAAATGCTTTTAGCTTAAGTGTACGCAAAGACTTTAGGCAGATTTGTAATGAAAACGTTTGGGATTCTGACTTCAGTGGAAGAACAAAAAGACGAATTAATTCGGCAAAAGCAAAATTGAGGACAATTGTTTGGGAAGAGAACCCTTCTTGAAGATAGGTTCAAGAGCTCCAGAAACACAAGGTGGAGGTTGTTGCCCGTCGGCTTAAAAACAATGTAGTTTGGTTTGACTTGTCGAAACTGGCTAATGAAGAAAAGTCGCAGTACCCTACCTAAGTCTGTTGGTGTGGCGTTCAACGACACTCTAAGACACTTCTTATTAAACGGTACAGAAATAAGAATAATCCAACATGCTTTAGATGTGGAAACGCCCAAGAAATATCCTTCCAGTAGGTACTTTGGATTCCGAACGTCTGATGTTTGAGGTCTTCCAGGCTGTTACCCTATCAAAAGAAAAGTTAAGAACTCTGAGCTAACATCTTTATTTCTGTAAGACAGTTTGGCAAGTCTGGGCAGAGTAAAAAGAGATATACAGTGGTAGGTGTAAAACAGGAAAATTCAAACCGATCTACTTTAACTAATGTGGTTTGGATTCTGTACCTAGTGGAATTGAGAAAAGCGTTAAAAGTTCAAATGTGAATACAGTAAAGTCCACTTATAACGAACTCCAAGGAACCGTCAAGAACGGTTCGTTATAACCGAAGTCCGTTGTAAGTGATGTTACAAAAAACCGCTACCGTCTGATTTAACTTTTTTATTTTATTTTTTACATTTATAAAATATAATTAGGAACAAAAAAACATAAAAAAGTTTTATATAGTTACAGGTAATATTATATACAACATCTTTACTTAAAAGATTCATATATTGGACATTTTTCCACCAACACAAGTCTCTTCCTTGAACCTTAATGTTTTATCAGGTGTGAGTTTGTAAAATGACCCTGTTTCATCGTCGTTAAATATGTCCTCATCTTTAAAGTTTTCCCTAATAACTGGCGAACTATTTTGCAGCCGCTCGTTTACAACATGAATATGAATATTAACCGTGGCTGCTTTACCGATAATTTTTCTAATGTTATGTCGTTTCTTAAATCGTTTAACCCAGCTTCTGCTAAGTTTTCATCATTTTTTAACAGTTTATTGCCGAAATCTTCAGCTTTTGTTTGTAACACGGTACCACTCACAGTCACATTATTAGCTCTTTGCTGGCTAAATCATTTTAACAGGTGTTGGTCAACTATGTTTCTCTTTTAATGTAAAACACTTTCGCTGTTTGTTTAAAACAGTTTTTTAATAGTAAGCGCAAGTAAGCATACCGAACGATTGGCGACACGATACTGACTGTTGAATGCTGTTTGTATCTAGAATGTGCTAGTGTGCTAGTACGTTTTTACTTTCGGGGAAGTCCCTTATTTTATACTTAAAAGTTCGCTATAACCGGAAATATTTGAAATTTTATATACGAGAAACGGTTCGTTTTATCCGAAAGATAGTTATAACTGGGTTCGTTATATGAAGAAAAACCTAACACAGTTCTTATGGAACTGTGGTTCGTACCTTTCAAATTGGTTTGTTACAACCAAGAGTTCGCTTTAACCGGGTTCGTTATAAGTGAACATCACTGTATTTTGAAAGTATAAGAGGGTTATGCTATACGAAACGTGTCTAGAACTTTATATAGAATTTAGAAATGTAGAAACACACATGGTGATCCATTTAAAGAATTACAGTTGTCATATTTTCTAAATATTAGAATTTCATTTGGATTTTTATGGAATTGATATGTGACGTTATAAACCTATCATACGCCTTTGTTCTTAATGAGAAAAATATTTGGGCTCTAAATTCAGAAAAATAATACGTTATTCTATAATAATTATTCCGTGAGTAGTTTATTTCGTACGGGTGTATTGTATATTTAATATCTTATCATTACTAACTTGAGTATAAAAATCTAAACTAAAAATATTAAAAACAAACACTTTAATTACGTGATGTAGCTTACTGACTCAATTCTGTTGAAATATATTTTTCTGTTGGTTGCAGTAATTTAACAAATGACAACTGATAGTACTTACACTATAACAATACATTAATAAAATAAGAAACTGATTTGTGCCTGTAGATTTTATCCCTTCTTCGAGTGTACCTATTTCAAATGCGATGCAGAAATTAAAAAAAAATGAAAATTCATTACCGAACGACAACTCTTCTATCAGAGAAAAATACCTTCAAAACCACCGTTAGAAAAGTTGTTTGTTTAAAAAGTTATGTTAATTCCAAGCTGTTTTTGTTATTCAACTCTTTTCATTTAAATAAAACACTTTATTTTGACTACACGTAAATCGATTGGAATGATTTTTAAAACAAATAGGTGTTTGTTAAATTATATCACGAATCTTCTCATTTCACCACCACAGTACTTATTTGCGTACATACTGTTAGAGTGCAATACCATTCAAAATAAAAATAAAAATAAGGAAAGAGCCAACACAAAAGAGTGACCATTATTCCTTTCGAATTATTTGATATTCTACGGACTTGCTTTTAAGATGTTTTGGCGCATCTCCAAACAGAATGGCCGGCATGGAATGTAACGGGAGAGGTTCGTATGATGTCTCTGTAAGGACTTGGGGCTATCAAATGAATGCTAATGTAGCTCTCAATACTTCTTAGGGTTCACAGCTCTTTTCTTATGTACGATATGCTCATTCTGAATAATAAATATACTGGAGGTATATATGTGTGTGTGCATGTGCGTGTATCTATCTATCTATTATAAAGCCGCGTGGTACACCTTTTTAGTATAGATGAGTTGTTCGTTCTTGAAAATAAATATTTTTATTGCCTATTTAATGTTTCAATTAGTAAACCAATCCCATTTCATTATTACCTAATATCTTGAATGGCTTCTAAGTTAATATTGAATTTTAGAATAATTGTTCTTATTTTTAAGAGAAAATTTTTAAATTCTATTACGTAGATTTTATTAAGAGTCTGTTGAGCATTATTTTACGTTATTTTTACGAAATTATATTTTAACAATTTTCAGGAATAAGCAATTATTGTATACTACCCTTTATTCCCAAATCAATATAATGGGTTGCCTATCTACCAGGCGTGATTTTTTCTAGCTAATCATTTTTTGTTTTACTTTTTCAAATAAATCTTCAAACTATTAAACTTTTATATAGAATTTTTTATTAAGTCATTTGTATCTATAATTTCCAACAGAAACATCAATAAGGAAAGTTCACAACTTAATGGAAGGTTGTGCTACATCAAACTGTTTAAATATTAAAACGATTCGTTTCAAAATTACAGCTTGTATCTGCTTTTGTAACCCCTCGAAAATAAATACACAATCTCTGCAAGTACGCCTGTGCCATGCATTAAATCTCTTTTAAGAATCGTTCCGATCATTCGCTGATGGGAAAGGTAACCTGGAACCAGTGAGAGAGGATGCTGGGGATACAGCGGGTCACGCCTCCGTTGTGGATACCCAATTGGCATTCAAGAGCATTTGTGCAGGTACAAGGTTGTATTGCCTATAGGGTGACTGGAATTCAATGAAGAGTTTGCTTGAGATATGCAGCACTGAGAAAATTGTCTTTTTTGGTTATTTGCCGTTTTGTTAGTCAAATGGAAATGAATTGTTATGATAAATAAAATGAGATATTTTTTCGCTATTATATTTAGCAAACAATTTTCTGCAACAACAGAATTTTGTTTACTAGTTGCGTTACTTTATTGCTTGTTTAGATTATTAGAACATTGAATAGAATCAATAACAAACAAGTCAACATTGATGTAAATGATTTAACCTTCAAGAGATAAGATCTTTTCATATTTCAACAATGCAATTTGTATTTTTATAAGGTAATGAAGCAACACAACTCTGATAAAATCATTATTTTATAGTAAGCCTGAGGCAGAAGTTCTATAAAGAAAATCAAAGAAATTATATCAAGAACTTACTCAGAAGAAGAACGTAAATAAAAGTAACGTTATTGCATAAATTAGAAAACCAAATGTATCTAGTTCTAATTAATGTAATTTTTACAAAGAAATAAGTTGATCTGCGTTACAACTACTAAGCGACTGTAAATTTCCTGAATTTTTCGTAATAATAAATAGGCCAGTAGTCAGGGAGAAAAATAATCCCGAAATCGGAAATAATTCAAACAAAGGTGGAAACTTTTTAAATTATTTTAGGTCAAATATGAATATCCTGGGTTTTCCCCCTCCACCGAGGCGAGCGGTGGTGGTTAGGTCAAAATGTTTAATGAAGAAATGGGTGTTTCTTCAGTTTTTTCAAAATAAATAAAAAACGATTCATCCAATCAAAACAACTATCTATATAAAAGTTATAGAGCATTAAATTCTGCGTTGAATGAGAACCAATATCTAAAGATTACTTCGGTTATAAAGTTACTATCTTCCT
The DNA here is from genome assembly GCA_011009095.1 of Ignelater luminosus. Taxonomy (NCBI): domain Eukaryota; kingdom Metazoa; phylum Arthropoda; class Insecta; order Coleoptera; family Elateridae; genus Ignelater; species Ignelater luminosus. Next base: position 27,458 of record VTPC01002927.1, on the reverse strand, counting down.
CCGAAGTTGCCGTTAATTTTTCCACCACTGGAATGGCTTCTTCTTCCCAGGGTACGAGTCGCCCGTGTGCAAGACTATATTCGCCACCCCTTTCTATTTTTCAAATATCATCAGTTGTTAACGTATATGTCCCAGAAGTGTTAGCACAATACTTAATCTTTATGTACTACATTAATCTAACTTGAATCACACAACATATACCTTATCTCATTCCTATAATTTTAGGGTTTTAATTGCATGCACTGTTATACTTCAAACTTATTTGTTGGTGTCCCTATTTCTAGTTACACATTTCTCACTAGAAAATCTTCTGTCAAACGAATGTCATATGTCAAAATAGGATTAAAATACAGTAAATTAATATTAAAGTAATAAACACAAAAAATTAAATTCTATTCCAAATAATAAAGAAACAACAAAAGGTAACTCTACGAAATGCAAACATTTACCTTTTCTGAATGACAATCTAACCTCCGATTTTAAATAAAAACAAATAACAATATTGTCAACATTTCTCAATGAAAATTTTAGTGTTTAGAAGGTTTTGTTACCAACACAACAAAATTTTAATAGCAATTATAAAAATAAGATAAACTATACAGGGTGATCATTTTAAAACTTCCCACCTTGAATAACTGTTTAATTAATAAAATTCTTAAAAATCGCTGAAACGCTTCGAGTTTGTTTTGGAGGGGGACATTTAATAACCTACTCTAGTCAGTTGGGGGTGGTTGGGAGGAAGGTAAAAGTTTCCCAACTGACTAGAGGAGGTTATTACATGTCCCCCTCCAAAACAAACTCGAAGCGTTTTCAATAATTTTACTAATTAAAGAGTTATTCAAGGTGAAAAGTTTTAAAATGATGATGCTTTCATTTTGTTAGGTTGGAAGTGTTTTCTTTTTCGCATATGCGCTACGTAATTGCTATCACAAACTGATCACATTCAATTTTCATTAGCTTCTTGGGTACTAGTACTACGTACAGTCGATGGCTTTCTTAACAAATTAATGTCTTTTTCTTGGAACTGAAATCAACAAATACTGCTCTTTTTACTTTCTGTGCTCGATAGTTAAGTCTTTTTGCGTTTTGTTTCTGTTTTAGGTTGCATGTCTGGCGAAATCAAGATTTGAGAAAAAGAATTGTCAATGTTTGTCTTTTTTTTGCATCGCATTGCGTTAGATTGGGCAGTGGAATCTCATCTTCTGTGTCCCATTCAGTTTCATTAATATTCTTCCTTGTTCCTACTTCTATGATTGATTGTTGTCAATGTGGGATTGATTAAATGGTAGGCTTGGTGCAAATGCTTCTTTAGCAATCGCTTGTTTACTAAAGGGATAAATGCCGGTTTTTGTAAAGCCATTACAAATGTTATTCTTGGTCATACGCTTACCCCAAACGGGTGTAAAGACAGAAAATCTTTCTTTGTTTAGTCTTCTTTGAGGATGGCGTCCCAATAACTTAAAAGGTCTTGGTTCCAATTAGCTTAAAAAAAACTGATTTATCCATCGGTTATAGTTCATGAGTTTTGTTGCTGGGTAAACACAAAAGTTCAGTGCCTATAAATTCTGCTTTATTAGCAATCATTTACCTTATAAATCTTTTCAGATCAAAATCGTAGGCCAGTTCTATCTAAAAGACTCTGTAGCTTATTTAAGTAATCTGCAACAATTTCTGAGCGCGCGGGATTCAGTTGTGCTTTTCGTTGTGATATCTATGAGTGGCGTTTTAAAAATGATTAAAAATTTGCCTGCTAATTGTTGTTCCAATCACCTCTACGACCATCTACTATTCTTTCCTCTGTTCCCTATGCAAACCTATCTGTTTCGTGTACGAGATTGAAGATGTCAGTCCAGGATAGAAAGCACACCTCCTCTCTTGTTACAGTAACAGCCTGTAAGATCTTAAATCTTAGCCTCTCATAACCCTCACATTCTCCCAGAGAATGGAAGGTGTCTCATTAGCATTACAAATTTAGGGTATATTGAGTCTTCCTTTACTGCTATGAGCAAGAGGTGCCTTCTTAAGAATCCCACTTAGAAGACTTAAGATCCTCCAGTTCTTGCCTATTAGCAAAGTCAAAGACAAGTTAAAATCGGTTCTATGATCTTTTTTGTTCTTAGCCAGTTGAGTCTCTTAAGCCCATGTGTTCAAGAAGAACGAGATCTGTTGCCATGATATTACATACTCTCGGCTCCGAGCCTGAAGAGTCAACTCGCCTTCTTGTTGCCGTGGATTCTGAGCTGTGTCTAGGAAACCGGACGAAGTTTACCCCCTTTGTTACGACAACCTTTTCCAAAGTGAATGTTTTGTCTTGACAGCGTAGAACCGCTTTTAGTGCCGCCTGATTGTTGTAACAGATATCTTTTACTCCGTTATCCTCGTAAGTTTCCTATATACCATTAACAGAATGGTTTAAACTTCAGCCTGAGAAACGGTGGAGTGTTCTCCCAGAACGAAGCTCTCCTGCATCTGGGGGTTTAATAGATAAATGTGTAATCCATCCGTATAGAATACGAGCGAGTCCTGTTGAAGGTTCACCTGTTCACTCTCCACTGGTTCAATTAGGATTGCGAGGAAGTACTTCCTATGCGTCTTTAACCGATCGTCCGCTTGTGTGTATGTGTCTGTGTGCGTGCGTGCGTGCGTGCGTGCGTGCGTGTGTGTGTGTGTGTGTGTTCTTTATCCAAGTTGAGAGGTCTGGGATCCCTTCAACTTCGAGTACAGACGCATTGCACAGGTTATACCGAGACAGGTCAGGTATGGTAGCTTTGGGCTATGGTAGTGCTCTCTACACTAGGCCACCAAATCACTAAGTACTCTAGTACTCTAGGTCTGATAATTGCCGTGTAGTTTACCTGAGGTTTCCCAGAGCCTACTTACCACCTGGTGCAACTGCAAGAGTGTCGGTGTCAACTTGGTTACCACCTTGTCGAGATGTAACTTCCAGCTGAATCTTCTTCCCAAGGTCACCTCTATATAGTTAACCTTCTGCACGAGTGGTAGAGGTCTACCGTACAATGTGGATTATCTTAAATCATCCGTTTTCTTTCTCTTAGTGAAGAAAATTACCTCAGTCCTAGATGGATTGACTGAAAGGTCATTCTCACTACACCAAATTTCTATGATCTTGGAGGGCACTTGCATTTGGTCGCAGACAACATTGATAAAGCGACCAATGATTAACAACAATCCGTCGTTTGCCCACGCCTTTAATCGTTCCATTATTAGACACCAAAGATGAAATGAAAGGCAACTACCTTGGAGACAAGCTTCCTATACCATGATGTCTACATGGCAGTCTCCTAGAGCAGCTTTAACACTCCGTACTTCCAGTGCTGACTTCACCCAGCTAACCAATGTGTCTTCTTACACCTCTCGTTCGCAGGGCTTCGATATTCTCAATTGTCTTAATCTTTGAGTTTTCCAATGTGATATAATACATTGATCAATATTCGCATTAAATGATATAATTGATCTTGAAAATCTAACTGGCATTAAAAGTTAGAGTACTAAAGTAATTTTGTTTCCCACACCAACTTCAGAACTTGCTGCTTATTATAAATAACAAAGCTGAAAATTGATTCAAGACTCTCAGAACATACTTTCTTTGTCAATCTTATTTTGACAAGTATTTGTTAAAATTTACCACCCTGCACATGCATTTGGGACGGTCCTTTAGCTCATTAGAATTATACATCATTGCTTAGCAGCAAAGTTTTAACTAAAATCAGAAAGGTAGCAGTTATTGGATAGCTAATTTTCTAATGAGAATCTATACCTGTTGGATTTGATTATTTATGCCTTCCACAAGAATCGACATGCTTATCGGTATGGTAGATCGACGGAAACCGCACTTCATGCCACAGTGCATTAAGTGGAGAGGTGTCTATATTATAAGGAAGTGAATCTAACAGTGTTTTTCGATCTAGAAGAAATTTTTGACGAGACAAAAATGATCCCTACATACACTAGTCAGCTATGGGTAAAGCCAGTATTGAAAGAGAGAAGCGTTAAGGCTGTTTTGTGATGTCTTAGCAATGCATGGTCTCTTAGAGTATCTAACTGCTGAAGGCTTTTAGGCATAAACATAAGCATATGACGGGCTGGTTCTAGTTACGATATCTATCACTGTCTAAATGTCGTGTGTGATCCAATGCAAAGACCTTGCAGCAGTATCGAAAGATTGTGTTATAAAAATGGTCTCAGTCAATCCATCTAAGACTGGTATCATTCTCTTTATTAAGGAGAAGAAGATAGAGGACTTAAGAGAGGAAAGTTTAAATCGCAAGTCGACTAGGCCATAAACAAGTCAACAGAGACGTTTTAAAAGCTACATTAGGTGATACGCGTAGGTAAGACCTTAGGAATCAGTTCTCGAATTACAATAATATCACACCAACAGTACAATAATGTTTAGTGGTCTGGTAGTCTAGTAGGCCTATCATTGTTCAAAACCTAACTAAAACGCAATAGTTGTAATGAGAACGGTCCCTACAGTTGCACTTAAAGCACTGCTAGGCTTCTGGACTACACAGTTTGGATAAGAAGAGAGGCAGTTCACATCAGAATGGAAAACGGAGGATTGTTGCCGGGGTTTTGTCAGAATAGACTAGCTTGTAGAACCTTTGTCCACCTACAAAATAAACAAGGCAAAAAAACAGTAGGACAGCAAAGAATTAACTTCCAAAGGGATCCTTGTTTTCTATACAGGTGGATCATATATGGATGACAGACAATCCTATAGAATATATCAAGATATGCGAGGTAACTTAGTTGAACATACCGAAGAATCGAGGACCACAACCAAGCAAAAACCTTACATCTGCTTCGACAGCCTTACGATTCAAACAAAAGTCTGCTCAGCCTGAACAAGATATTCTCATGTTCAGAAGTGCGCAGAGGCTTTGGAAAAATTTGCCATAACGAAAAAGCCAGTGAAAAACCGGACAAATTCACCAGACTTGAAACCGAGGATACCTGCTTGAGACTAGAACCCTTCCTGCTGATTTCAGAATAGAGATCACGTCAGCTCTAAACGTATCGACTCGCAAAATTTAAAAGGCAAGTTGGTCTTTTTTAACAGTCCATTGCACTCTAAGAAGAAACCTGCCTTTCATAAGGATAGAAAAGAACCCAGCACGCTTTAAATTCTACTAATCTGCAGAATTTCTTTAAAGGATTGCTAATCTTTGCTTGTTTATATGTGATGTCGAAAAGGCCATTTTTATGTCCAAGAATTGAAAGTTCTAACTTATTTTCTCTGGCTTGCTATGGTGGGTCAATCACTGGTCACACGGAAGATTTTTTTAAGCATGAAGTACAAATAGGTAAAGCTGAGCAACATTTCACTGTAACTTGGAAGACCACGAAATGCCGGTTTGACAACCTTTGAAAACCCACACTAAGTTGAAAAGTTCTATTTAAACAAACTGGCGATTTAGTAGTTAGATTTTCTTTGATTGGTTCGCAACCTAGTGGTCGTGGCATTTACTAAGAAGCAAGAATCTGTTCACTAGATAATGCTGCGCATCTTTGCGCGCTCCTCTTTATGGTGCCTGTATTCTTTTTGTATTTTGCCATCCATTCAATGAAATTGGAAGCTGCATGTCGAGAAATTATGAACAAGTTGATTATCGTATCAAAAAGACTAGACATACATTTAGAAACTTCCCTCTCTGGGAATAATTAAAGCAATGAAGACGACACTCACAGTCGCATTCTAGATCTAGTAGAGCTGCGAGTTTGTATACTTGAAAAACGAAGAGTTCAGAATCACTTTAGATTTACCTGTTGTGCAAAAAAACTTTAGACACCTTTGAGTCTCTAAACATCATCGTGGAGCTTATGGTAGCAATAATAAGACAAATAAACTAAGTAGATTGAAGCTGGCTATACCCGTTATGGAATCGAACCTTTCACATGAAAGAAAATAGGACGGAGGTGGTTTGAAGGCTAATAAAATAGACATCGAAAGCTTTTCATTTTCTAATGTGAATCTCGTCCGTTGCTGCACGCTAAAGAGACAGCCGACATTGGTATTTGTAGAGGAAGAAAGATCTACAACTACTACTGCAATTTAAAATCGTTGTCACAGTAGCACTTTAGGGGAAAACGTTCAACTTGTTTGCTTCAGTGCATATTCTGAAATGTATTAAAGTATAGAGAAGATTTTTCAAGAAGATAAAGAAGAAGAAGTGTAGTAGTTACCTAGATTTAGCCTTCTTATAATGCTGGAATAATAAGACAAAAACAATAAAGGCAAATTTTGTGGTTGTAAACTAATAATAATGTAAATTACAAATGCACATGAAGGTTGCTAATCATAATAACATTAAACAAAAATGTATACAACAATTCAAAAAAAGTTAGAACTTGTGTCATCTTCTTCTTTCTTTTTTTCCTTCAACGGCCCCACACGCTTCTCTTTCTCTTTTTCTATATCATTATGACTAGTCTTTCTAATTGTTAAATCCTCCTCATTCTTACTTATACGATCTTGTTGTTCTTGTTCAGAAGTATCAGGCTTTAGCACATCAGATGATATTTTCAATATACTTTCTTCTTCTTTCTCAGCTGGACTTAACATGGCAGATTTTTTTCTTTCACCGGCACGCCTTTCTCTGATATACTCTAAAGAACTTTTTCCTGTCAAACGTCTGCCTGGTCTTAATACATCCTGACTTTCAACAGCTTGCTTTGAAGGATTCTGTCCACTTCTCATCTTTCTTGATTGACCTATCGAATCTCGTCGTTGATTCAAAACATCCAGTTCATCACTACTGGAAAGTCTCTGTTCTCTTTTATTTTTCCTCTCTTCTGATAATCTATGCCGTTTTTCTTTGTTAAATTCACTAGCTTCGTCTGAATCATACGTAGATTTTTTAGAATGTTTAGAGCTGAATAATTCCGATTCGGAATCTTTTTCAGTTTTCTTGGAAGTACTCGATTTTCTCCGGTGATTTACACTGCTGTCTTCCGATCTTTGAATACTTACAAGACCTTCTTTAGAAGGTTTCGTTTGAGAAGTTTGTTTTTCTTTTTTTTTAGCACCAGAACTGTCTACGCTTTTGTAAACACTATCTTTATTCAAACTGCAATATTCCTCGGATTTCCTTTGTCTTTCAGGCTGTGTGGCGCGTTCATATTCAATTAAATATGATGGCATTTCCTTCCTAGAAACTACATCTCTTTCGGGTATCTCAGGCAGAGTAGATTTTGGAACATATTTGTCATCAGGTTTTAAAATATTCTTAGTGCTTATTTTAGGTTCTTCGGTATAACTATCATGATTGATTATTACCTGAAGTCTTTCTTCTTCCTCTAGTTGGAAGGGAAGATTACTAGTCCGCAAACGTGATTTAGTTTCTTTAAGTGTTTCATTCTCATGTGTGTTTTTAAGTTTTTCTTCTGGCGCTGCTATTTTGTTTTCATCTGGATTTTCTTCTATAGGTTCACCTCCTGATGGTTTTCTTTTTTGATCAGACCATCTACGTTGGGGTTGAATAGGTTGTACAGGCTTTACAACTTTTGAAATTGGAGTATAAATATCTTGAGATTTTTGAGGTTCTAATGATAATTTAGCTTTTTGTTCAGTTTCTGTTTGTTCTACATTTATAGTTTTTACAGAATCTAGGACAGTGCTGTCTTTAGATTTTCTTGCATCAGTCGACTGATATTCTTCTGCATTTGATTTTACTGTACCACTATCTTTAGATTTTCTTACTTCACGCGATTGATATGCTAGACTATCTTTTTTTGTATCATCTGATACTTTACGAGAACTGCTATCTCTGGATCTTCTTACATAACCTTGTTGAGTTAGTACGTCATCTAGTGTTGGTTTATTTAGTTCAGTTGCTTTTGTTTTGATATCAGACATATGCCGAGATTCCTTTTGGGGTATTTCCTGTTGCGCTTTATTAATGGATTCTTTCTCTATCAGATTTACAGCACCTTCTAATGTCGAACCTTCCATATTAGAGGTACTCTCGGCAATTTTATTTTTGTCGTCATCTTTTTCTTTCTCAGCTTTCTGTTCTTCAACTTTAATTGGTTTGATTTCTCCACGTCTTGGGTCGAGATTGGGAGTGTCTTTAAGTGAACGTTTTGCTGGACTCGATATACGTCGGTTAGAGACTTTGCTGGTACGCCGATCTTGCGATTGTCGACGATCCCTTTCATTGATGATGTAATTAGCAAAATTGTTTATATCCCCCTCGTTCATGCTAATGTTTCTCAATTCTGTTTCAAATGAGCTTGTCTAGAAATGCATTAATTAGAAACTTAAGGTGCTATGATTTAGATGAATAACTAACTTCAGTTATACGACTACGTGAGTAATATAAAGACTGAGAAGCAGATATTCTTGAATCGCCATATTTAACGCGACGGTGTCCCATGCTAAACGTGGTTTGACGTTTCTTTTTTCTTTTTATTCTTGAAGCTCTACTTTGTACGGCGTGTTGCAAACATTTAACTGAAGCTGTGGATACCTGAAAATATTCCAGTTAAGGATTTAGAAGGTAATTAAAAATTAATTCACCATTTCAGATATTTCTTCTTCTCTTTCCATTATATCAAATTCATCAACATCTTGAGCAGGGATTATCAATAATTTAGTTTCGATTGTGGTTTCAAGGTTCATATGGCTGCTTTTTGGTAGAACTATTTTCTGTACCGTTCTGCAATTTATTATGTTGTATCATTAAATATTTTATATTAGAATTAGTACCTTGGAATATAACAAGGAGCGGTATAACAATCCCTGGTGTTATAATCAAAAACAACCCCTTCGATTAAAATTATATCTTCCATCATATCATTAACCCCAAAAACTTTATAATGTGATAGATTTGGCACAAAAGCTCGCTCTAAATGGTAGCGAATCTTTTCTTGAGTCGAAGATTGATAAACTGGAGTATCCATAAGAATAGAAGTAGCCAATCGTATAGAAATGGATTTCCACATCTTTGATTCTAATCCACTAACAGGATCTGGACTCCTTTGTATTGCTTGCTTCATGACATCGTGAGTTAAAATATAAGCTTGGCTAGCCGTATCTGCTATAACAGTACAGTCGTATGGGCGACCAGTTAACACACTTAATTCTCCGACGCAATTCCCAGAGACAATATAGTCTTCGACTTTCTCATCAAATCTAGCTGATGCTATATAGTCCATTATGGGAAGGCTACCATATTCTACTAAATTATCTAAAGTTTCCTTCTTGGGAACATATTGTAATTTGAATAACCCTAAAATGCAAATGAATCCAGTATAACAATAAACAATACAAGGCGTTTTGATAATGAGATTTCTACCTGTAACAATAATATAAATTCCATCAGCCATTTCACCATCAGTACACACAACATCGCCTTGATCATAGATTTTCGTAACAACACTCTCATATAGAAAATCAGCAATTTGTTCATCATCCGCCATCCAAGGAACTTCTTTAAACATCACTTTTGGTGGGCTTGGTTGGACTGACTTAACTTTTGTCCTAACATATTTGAGTCTTTCTTCTAGGGATTCCATTAGCATTGCGTATTCCACATCATCAACCCATCCTAGATCAGCATCTTTAATTTTTTTTTTAGACAGACTGAATGATATAACCTTACCTGAAACTTTTAGTTCCAAAACAGCTTCAGCCATACTATTTAATGTTGCTCTTACAGCTTGCCTAGTTTTAACTGTGATAGCAATCCAGGGCCTATCTTTTTGAACCATTCCCAATTCTTTTGTGATTGCAAGACGATCAGCTTCCATTCTCAATCGGCAATCTTCTCTTATCGTTTTATTATCTATCATTTGTATTAACATATCTGCAACTTCTTCTTCTCCTGTTACAAATCCCTAGAAAAACTAGTGATGTGAACATGACAAAGATAACATTTAGCTTACCTTTCCAACATCATAAGCAAATGCTAGGTGTTTATCAATTTTAGAATCACAATATTGAATGAGTTTAGGATACCAAGCCTTGCAAAGTCTTAATAATCTTATCAATCTGATAACTCTAACCAGTTTGGTAACTACGGTTACTCTAGACGCTTTACTCTCTACTTTATTAAATTTCTTTGAAAATAAGTCAACATAATCCAAAACCAAATCGATTAGGCACACGCAGAGGACGAAGAAATCGAATATATTCCAGTATGATCTAGAACCAAATATAAATGTAGTAATAAGAGTTAGCTACACTTAGCTTATCAGTTATAAATATATCTTCCCTGTCCTCCTCTTAAAACTCTCTCTTTATTAAGAGATTTGAGAAAGTGTGAATTTAATTTATACACGTCGCCCAATTGGAGATTTGAAGCTCTGAACCCTAATTTTCTGAAGTAACAGAACTCATGGTTATAAGTTCTAAAGCCGTTTTTGAAAAAGCACTGCCATGCCAGTTTTGAGATTTTATATGAAAACTCTGAGTACCTAACGTTTTATGTTGATATAAATTGGCTGATCCAAAGTAGACCAAAAAGTATTTTCTAGAGAAACCAAGAAAATTATTTAAGTTTAACTGAAACAATGTGTTTTGATAATGAAAGATCTCTAGCAAACAGAAATAGTCTTTGTTTTCAAGCTTTCAAGTCATAAGGTCCTCTCTAACAGAGGAGATAATGACGATAGTAGACCAAATAAGAGAACATGTAGAGCAAGAATGTAGCCACACAACCAAGACAAATAATACTTTCTTTAGGGGCTACTTAGGTGTAATTTCTTCACTTCAGATAAACAATCACCTCGATTATGTCACTTCACGGAAAGACGTAACAGACAAATTGACTAATCTAGAGCGAAAGATAAACGCCTTGAACGCAAATACTGTACCGCGGATACCCCATAGCACCAAGACTTATGCAAAGATAGTTAAGCAGGCCACCACTCTAAAAATAATAGACATGTAGATCATAATAGAACCAGCACCAAGTGATGATAAAATCCAAACTAGTGATGACTCAAAAAGAAAAATCGAAAAAGCACTAAACCCTCGAAGAATTGCATTAAAAATCGAGAAAGTGATCAAAACCAAAACTAATTTCAAGATTCTCAAATTAGAAGATTAATAAATGTATATGAGCTCAGAATCACTGACCTAAAATTCACAAAACAGGCCAAGCACAATCCAAGGATGGCAATCTATAGGATCCCAGTAGAATACAACAGGCAGACGATAGAGTCAGCCTTACGCCTAGAAAGCTTCGACAATATATGAGACATAGGCCCAGATAGAATTAAAGTATTTTTTGAATTCGATAAAAGAGACATGTCTACTATACACTGAGTAATAGAAACCATCCCTAAAATAAGGAATATCCTCACAAACAGAGAAAAGATCTATATATAAATGACAAGTTTCAACATAAAAGATTATATCCGCATTAAAAGTTGCCAAGACTTTGGCCGATTGGTCAACGAGCAAGACACTTGAATAAACTGTTACCAAATACAGCGCACGACACTTATGCCAAAACTTGTCCCATCTACATAAAGACATTACAAGCTTATATAGACAAAGCCAATTACGAATTCTAGCGACAATAAAAACGTATCTGAGTAGGAAAAATAAACTTACGACGCTTCAGCTCAACAATCTGTACAGAGGAAGAGACATAGACATAGCCTTAATTCAAGAACGATATACCTATAAAAATAAACGTATCAAGCTGAGCAAAATACCGGAATATATATATATTATATAATATATAATATACGACCCAAACTTAGAGATACTTCTCTTTAAGAACATATTAAGCACCCACATCATGGTGGCTACGGTCACTTTGAGAGGGTTATCAATCCGCCTTGTTAGTATTTACTGCCCTCCAAACCAAAACATTGAACCATGTCTGGAGATACTAAGAAAGATAGTTCTGACCGAAAGAACACGTATCTGCGAGGACTTCAATGCGAAATCCCCAGCCTGTCACAGTAGAACCACAGATCAAAGGGACAAGCACGTACGTACCTACCTTCTTGAATCCAATCAAACTGTACTAAACAAATTCCCTAACGAAGTAAATAACATAGATCTCATGTGAAAATATGCCCACACAACACATCACCAATGATTGGAATTCAAATCAAAAGCAACTACAATCTCATCAGTCATTACCTAACGAAGTCGTCACCACAATACTGGCATACGAAAAGTCAGAAATGGCTTTTGACCTTAGTAATTTCAATAAAGAACTCCTAAATGAAAGAGTGAAGCAGCACGTGAAAGACCTAGGAAAAATATTATGAAAACCTTCACTTGAAAATATAGATTATCGGATAGACAGACTTACGCAAAGCCCACAGGTATGCATAGAAAGTGTCAACCCAAACCAACTCGGTCGAGCGAGCAAAACAGTTCAGAGAACTAAAAGACTAGCAATGGCGTAACGGGAAAGAAATAGTGAGAATAGGGAAGCATATATAAAGCAACACAGACAAGCAAAAACGCGGCTGGTTAGGTCTACTAACAAAGCAAAACAAGATTCATGGTAACATTTCGTGCAAGACAACTTCAGCTCCAATCCACGAAGCGCTGTATACAAGCTGATCGCAAACAAGATAAAAATGCGAATTGAACAGACGACCCTAGATATTGTAGACGGGTATGCAGATACCTCCAAAGGCACCCAGATGCAAACGCTGAGGACCACGCTGCCTGACGATAATGCAGCTGAAGATTTACCTCGCCATGCGATAGTAAGAGAAAAATCAGCCAAGCGATTAGCAATGCCGAAACTAACACTGCAATAACAGCCAAACACTTTTTGTCACAATGGAAAAGCAGCCGATAAAGAAATCGCTACGCACCACAACTCTCCTGTCAGAGTTGGGGAAAATTTTCAAGAACATCATACATGGGAAGATAACCGCCTATTTAATCATCATCATACAAAGCAATGTGGGTTCCGCAAAGATCGAGGAGCCATCCAGAAGGTTGAAAAGCTGATTGAAATCATAACAACCACATGAGAAAAACTTACTACATAAACTGGATAAAATGCACGGGGCTTTGTTCCTGCATGGATACTCTTCTGGGCAGACAAAATCATGAAGACAAAACTGTAGTTTACGCCAACGACGTAACAATTATAGTCACAAGCGACACCCGTCTACAAATAGAACAAAAGCTAGAAACCGTGATAAGAAACATAGAAGGGTGGATAATCAAAGAGAAGCTAATAATATTGTGGGAAGAGACTTCACGGTTAAAATAAACGACAAAAACATTCAAAGAATCGGTATCCACATTGACATCAAACTGAGCGTCGACTTGAACATTACACAGGCAATAGTCAAAGTACTCAGAATAGCAATATGGGGGCACAGACCGCAGATAGCCAGAAACCATTTAACACTGAAACACCCCCATGGGGACGTCACATTAGCTATTGTCGGCTCATACAAATCAACAGCTACTAAAGCAGCAGAAGTTATTGCAGGCATATTTTTTGCAAATCCTACTGGATTAAGAGCGAAGCAGCTGATTGTGAAGAAGAGCTGGTAACAACCGAAAAATTTTCAAGCAAATCAGCTCGTAGAGCCCATCTCTAAAAGATAAGCCACCGTAAATAGCAGCAATTGAAAGACTACTTACAGACTTCAGCCAGAAGTTGCCACTACTATCACAGGCCAGCCAAGATGGTCCCCGGCGTCAATCAGCGTACTTACCAGCCATAGGGAATTCAATTGCCACTTCCACGAAATTGGAAAAACCGCAGATTCGTACTGAGGGTATTCTGATATCAAAGCTGATATGCATAGGATCTATACCTGCTTTGCCTGCAAAGAGCAGCGCCAACAACTCTAGCAACACACCCTTGACTGACTCATTACCCGCTAATCTTGTAAACTGGCAACCACAAATCAAGTCATCGCAGAACTACTAGCAGGATCAGGTGAAACAACCACTGCTATCCATCGCCGAACAAACAGAAGCGCATCTTGAAATCAGAACAACAAAGCAGACCCCACTAGACCGACAACTAACATGGATCCCAATCTAGCCCCAGCAACCAGATGGTCAGGAGGACTAACACCACAGATAATGAGCGAATCAGACAACCAAATAGTAGCAGTGACAAAGTGAGTGCGCAGATATAAGCGAGAAGTACAGTGTAATATTGAGAGATGTAGCAAACAAGCAAACAAAAAGCTGAGACAGGACTCGTAAAGTAAATAAATTGTGTCAAACACTGGTCTTGAGGGCCTAGTAATGGACACTTAGTAGATAAGATAAGATAAAAGTAGATAGAGCAAGATAATAGTTCAGTTAGGTTAAGATTATATGATAATAAAAACTAATAAATAAACAAAGGTATGACCAAATCAAAAGAGATATTAAGCTCTGATAAAAAGTATATGGTCATTAGTAAAAACCAAATCCCGGCAGGTCAACTTACAGTCACTCAACAACCAATACACGGGTACAGACGTAAACGAGCAATGGGTTCATTCTCAAGAAATAAAACAGAGAATCGAGAAAACGAGGTCGGCATTCACAAGGATGGGCAACATCTTTAAGAGTCACGACTTACCCTTGCCAACCAAGATTCGTTTCCTTAGATGTTATGTATTCACGGTCCTTTTCTATGAAGTTGAATCCTGGACATTGTCTGAGGCAACAACTGAAACACTTGAAGCTTTTGAATTATGGTGCTATATACTGAGAATTTCATGGATAGACCGAATTACAAACAACGAGGTCTTAAACAGAAAGAATAAAGACCGGGAAATTATCATTACTATAAAACGGCGTGAACTTGAATACCAGCAAAACGAATTACAATTCATTGTGCAGGGAAAAGTGAGAGAAAAAGAGAGAGGGAGAGAAAGGATATCTTGGCTGCAAGATCTGCGAAAATGGCTCTCCCTATCAGCTACACAACTGTTTCGAACAGCAGCCAACAAAATCAAAATAGCCCTACTACCAGCCAACATCTGAAACGGATAGAAGAACAAGTGAACTTTTCTGCTGAGTCAAGTTTCTTAAGTTAGTCAAGCCAAAACTGAGTTTTGTCAATACTTCGACTTTATTTAGATGCTAAACAAAAGCTTACAAACTAGAGAGTGCCCTATCAGACAAGCAGACTGATAAGCAGCAATATAATGGATATTGCTAACAGGTTTGTGCTTTCTCTCAAAGAAACATCTAGTTTTCAAAACCAAGCCAAGAAAATAAAGAAATAAAGTCGTTCAATAAAAGTTAGAGGTATAAGAAAACAAGAAAAGTTGATTACATCAGGAATGCTTCAGATAGGCTTGCTTGGCAAGCTAGATTGATTAATACAGAACTCAGAATTCTTAAAGACAATCAACTGATAAGAGACTATATGTAAACGGAAAGAAACCATAGTTAGAAATTAGCAATCCAACTGACTCAGTCCAGTCGAGAATAAGCAAATTAACAGCAAGTCAATAAATTATTATAGTTTGATTTCTTAATTCTTGTAGACAAATAGCATTTACATACCTAAAATATGTTCTAAAACCATGCTTAAATATATAAATCCAAGAGTATCCATAAATCTTCAACACGAATTCAACAAAATAAATTAAAAAGAAAAATGTATTGGCTACTTTAAGTCCTAAACTTAACGTTGTTCCAGATCTCGGCATCAAACCAATCTCCATACCAATTGGTATAACATTCAAAAGGATTGCACAATAAATCAAAATATCAAAACCAGGATGCATGATTATATGATAACAGATCCTACGCCAATATTTTCTGGGTGGTTTAACGCTGCTTTCGCTTTTCTTAAAGAAAACCGCTAAAAGCCGCCTTCGCGTATAATGAACAAAACCCTAAAAATATTTCCATTTCATTAAATCTGTTTTTTGAAATCATTCAAAGTAAATACCCACCTGTCGTTTGAAATATCTATGCAAACCTTCCAATTCGATCAGGGCTTCAGGAGTATCCATTGCAGTTTCTATTGCTTGAGTCAGAACTCTTATTCCCTCTTTAGATAACATACCATTTTCATACTGACGAGCATAAGATATCTTTTTGGCCTTCAATATTCGCATTCTTGCTTCTCTAATCATTTCGACCATTTCTTTATTTGTTGGTTCATTAGGAATTTCCTTTTGACAATCAGGACATGTTGTAACTCGAAAGCCTAGATAATTTTCCTCCTCCTCATCGCTATCACTATAATTGATTTTATATGGGTGTTTTAAAATTGTAGCTGTGTTTACTAAAGGCCAATTTGCATCAGCTAAAAACCTGTAAGAGCAAGATTTGTCATTATTAAAAAATATTTTCTTTTTTGCGTTACCTATCCATCTTTAACATCGATATAGTCCTGTCTCTTCTATTCTCCAAGTGCCTCATACAATTATTCATATTAACCTTTCTTGCCATGGATAGCTCGGAAAGACCTAACAATCTTAACAAAAGCGGCATGGTTGTAGCATTTATCAATAATGTCAAAGTAACCAATCCTGCTATATGTACAAGTAATTCTCTACCGAGAGGAGAAAGTCCACTATGATGAAAAACGCTTAAAGTCAAACAAAATGGAACAGGTCCACGAATACCACCCCATACCGCTATTGTCATATTTCTAAAAGTTAATCCATAACCAATACGACTAACAATAGGTGCTAGTAAAATATACTCAAGTAAACGACCAACGCCAGCAACTACATAAGTAATCAAAACTAACGCATAATCTTGTATTCCTGCACTTTGTGATAATTTTTTTGTTATAATAATTCCAGCTAAAAGAAACACCATGGTGTTTGCCATGTATGCAAGCATATCCCAAAAATGCATTAAAAATATTTCCGTATCAATTGATAAACTAGTTTTTTCCATACTAATCATAATACCCAAAACAACTACAGCAATTACACCCGATACCGACAACATCTCTGTTCCAATATAATACGTTAAATACGCAGCAACCATGGTAAATATTAGCATGTTGACAACATCACTATACATTACAGCCATAATCCATCCCATTAATTTTCCCAAAACTAAACCAAGAGCAATTCCCCCAAGAGCAAATCTTGAAAACACCATAACAACGTGATACCAAGTAGTTATATCCTCTTCAATAACTCCAAGAAGTATTTCGAACATAATCATTACGGAACCATCACCTATCATACCTTCTCCTTCTAGTAGAATACTTAAATGTTTAGCTTGTCCAATTTCTTTTAACAATGATACAACTTCAATGGGATAAATCGGACTACATATTGTGCCAAACATTAAACCCATGGCATAAGTCCAATCATCGTGATTCAGTAATACCATCATTATCATGCCCGTAAAGAATGCATTTATGAGTATACCAGGAACGGCTAGGAAAAAGATCTGTCCCCAGGAACGCATAAAAGTATGTGCATCTATACAGAAGGCACTTTTGAACATTAATAGGGGTAAACATGACATTAACATATAACGTGGAGGTAAATAAACAATTTGAGTGTATTTCGCAATATATGTACTGGCCTTAGTTAGTATTCCTATTATTCCACCGACGAAAAGGATAAATACTCGAAATGGTATAGGTATATTGAGGATCTTAATTAATGCTCGTAGAATTCCTGCAATGGCAAGACCACCAAATATCAGAAAGAAAACTCTTGGTGGTTCGTCATCTTTGTTCAAAGATCCATCTGCGTGTGACACAGTTACTTTTGAATACCATAAGAGACAGATAAAAGCAAACTTCCAATACCACATTTTTACTCAAGATTAAAATATGACAAGTTTGAACGGTAATTCATTGTTTAGATAATTTTCAAAGATAACTTTGTGAAATAAATAGTTTTTATTAAATATTGTAGTAACTCCAATTAGTTTGTCGTTGTTATTCTTTAAGGTTCTTTGCCTAAATTGGTTAAGTAAGAATTCAGAAGAAGAAATAATATTGCAAGAAATCATTGTGTTGATTTAGAAATAAAAGGTGTTGTATTTGCCAGAAAGAAACTGCGTCAAAAAGCAGTCCCTTTTTTTCAGATTTTATGCCCAAGGCTGGAGGGACATTGGAAACATCTTTGCCCGTTCTGGAATTTGATATCATACCGAAAAGACAGATGCATTTAAATTAGTCGTGCAAAAGATGTTTGCTTACTCTCGCCAATTTTCTCTTTAATTATTTATTGCTCATTTAGATTCCTTAAGATTAAGTGCTCGCGAAGACTGCAATTGAATATTAAGGTAAGTTATGTCAGATTACTCAGTCAGTGATGCTGATGAGCATGCATGGCAGCGTACACAGAGTGATCGTATGAAACAAATAAACGGGCAAACCTTAAATGCGTTTGTGTTTTACATGGACCCTTTTAGACAGACCCTTAAGCATAAAACATGGTGTCAGGTGTTAGTGTGCATAACAGTGAATCGATTAAATTCGTGCTAAGAACAGAATCGAAACCAGCAAGTGGAAAGTTTTGACACACAAAAAGAAGCCCGCCAAGACAAGAGACGCCGCATATCCGACAACACACAATGGCATCTGTGAAACAGCTGACCGGCAGCTCGAAATATTGCGTAGAACAGTAGAAATTTTACAATTACCAGCAAATTCGCAGGTAACGACAAATTTATCTACTGTAGTTCATCCTGTATCAGCACCTGAAAAATCTTCTTTTCGGAAAGCAGCCTGGCAAGTCTGGATTACGCATTATGAAAGATACCGGACAGCATTGAATTTATCAAACGCTGATCAAGCAAATTCTTTGTGTTTACATATGGGCCCCGAAGTGACAAGTTATTATTTAGAGTCGCAAAACTGCGAAGAGAAAAGTAAAAAATAAAAGATTTTTTCAATAAAAATTTTATTAAAACAAACAATTTTATATACGCGCACACGAAATTCAACATGTGAAAGCGAAAAGAAAGTGAAACCGCGGAGGAATATATTAGATGAAACATTAACTTTTAGAAAAAGCAATACGCAAAATTACACAAGCCGAACGAATTAAAAACGAAAACAAAGAATTAAGAAAAGAACGCGCACGGTTAAATCGTGTAACTAAATTTAAACGTGATAATCATAGAAGTAAAGAAGAACACAAAAGCAATATAATGAAAATAGTGCTGAAAACAATAGTGAAAAATGCAAAAGATGCCAGAGATGTGGTGCAAATCGCAATCACGATGTGTCACAATGCCCAGCAAACAATGAACAATGCAGGAAGTGCAAACTTATAGGATATTTCGCTGCACAATGTAAAACAAAAAAACTTAGAGAAGTAGAAACGAAAGATAAGTCTTCAGATTCCGGTAAGGATTACGACGATTATCTTACAAGCGAATCCCATTTGGCATAACTTACACGCCGGAAATATTTTAGCGAACAATTAACAAAGTCATAAGCGAGATGAATTCAGACTAAGTGATCGTACACGACGAACTTTTACATAAAGTGCTCAAGGTACTGTCTAAAAACGGATTAACTTTAAATAAGGACAAATGTGAATTCCGCAGGAGTTCAAATGGTATAAGACCAGACGCGAAAAGTGTAGAAACAATTAAACAATATCCAGTGCCGACGGACGTGACGACGAGACGCACGGTGAGACGGTTTCTCGGTATAATAAATTATCTAAGCCGCTTTATAGCCAACGTTGCTACAAAAACGCAAGCTATACGCGAATTATTACAAAAAAACAGAGTGTTTATGTGGACCGACAGAGAGATTTTGAAAACCTAAAAGAAGACCTAGCATCTACAAGAGTGCTAGCAAAATTCAGCACAAGCAAGAAGACGCGAATGTCTGCAGATACTTCATCGTATGGAATCGGTGCAGTTCTCAAACAACAACAAGAAGATGGTCTGTAGCAACCAATATACTTCTGCTCAAAAACGTTAAGTGAGACGCTACGCTGTCACCCCCAATTTGAAAAAGAAGCCTTAGCAGTGACATGGACCTGCGAGAGACTTGAACAATTCTAACGGATCACCAACCACTCACATCCATCTTGCAAACCAAAGAGGTAAACAGATTGTCTAACAGGCTGCTCCAGATATTTAGAATAAGTCTTTCGGAATTCAATTACGAAAACTGGGAAGAATTTTTGCATTCCTGATGCGCTTGAATTGGAATGGAAGATCAAGTTATTTTGATGGGCGATATTGATATATATGTCAACTCAGTTATATAGCATGTGTCTGCAGAGATGTTTAGCGAAGACGTCTTAAGCAAAGAACAGGCTGAAGATTTAGCCATCTAAACAGCGCAGTGATGCGAGGTGCTCACTCATCATGGAAGAAGAAACAGCAAAACATAGATGCCACTGAGTACTCCAAGCATAGGGATGATTTGAAAACAACCAATGGAATATTAATATATCAAGATCGGATTGCGATACCAAGAAAGATGAGGTCATGGTGTTTGCAGGTTGTTCATGAAGATCACATGAACATAAATAAATGCCTA